>CM067534.1:7882500-7962500 GCA_034509925.1 Hirudinaria manillensis
GGATGGATGGATGGATGGATGGATGGATGGATGGATGGATGGATGGATGGATGGATGGATGGATGGATGGATGGATGGATGGATGGATGGATGGATGGATGGATGGATGGATGGATGGATGGATGGATGGATGGATGGATGGATGGATGGATGGATGGATGGATGGATGGATGGATGGATGGATGGATGGATGGATGGATGGATGGATGGATGGATGGATGGATGGATGGATGGATGGATGGATGGATGGATGGATGGATGGATGGATGGATGGATGGATGGATGGATGGATGGATGGATGGATGGATGGATGGATGGATGGATGGATGGATGGATGGATGGATGGATGGATGGATGGATGGATGGATGGATGGATGGATGGATGGATGGATGGATGGATGGATGGATGGATGGATGGATGGATGGATGGATGGATGGATGGATGGATGGATGGATGGATGGATGGATGGATGGATGGATGGATGGATGGATGGATGGATGGATGGATGGATGGATGGATGGATGGATGGATGGATGGATGGATGGATGGATGGATGGATGGATGGATGGATGGATGGATGGATGGATGGATGGATGGATGGATGGATGGATGGATGGATGGATGGATGGATGGATGGATGGATGGATGGATGGATGGATGGATGGATGGATGGATGGATGGATGGATGGATGGATGGATGGATGGATGGATGGATGGATGGATGGATGGATGGTTTGAGAATAAGGACTAAGTGTTGATAAATTGCGAAATCGATACGCCCTCGACGAAAATAGAGACGTGCGGACGGACAGACGGATTGACGTACGGACGGATGGATGGATGGAAGGAAGGATGGAAGAGCGGAGGAGGTTACGTGGGCGGACAAATGAAAGGACTGCAAACAACGGAGGGAGTGAAAGCGTGTCGGAGGAGATAAAACAAGACGAGTTTGTTTTTAAAAAAAACAGTAAAAATACACTCAGACAAAATGATAATTTATTTCTTCGCTAAAATTTACGAATTTATTTATTTATTTGTTTATTTATATATTTATTTATTTATTTGTTTGTTTATTTTTAGGACACTAATGGAAATGAATGCGTCTTATTCGTGTACGTTTGATTTTAAAACCGTTTTCAAAATAAATGAAATTAATTTAAAACTGAATATTTTTTATTTGCTTTAAATGATAATAATGGCCTGTTATCCGACCATGCATCCATAAACACATCCATTCATTCGTCCTCTCTTGCATCCATCCATCTACGCATCGACTCACCCATCCATCCATCCATCCATCCATCCATCCATCCATCCATCCATCCATCCATCCATCCATCCATCCATCCATCCATCCATCCATCCATCCATCCATCCATCCATCCATCCATCCATCCATCCATCCATCCATCCATCCATCAATCAATCCGTTGTCTCTCGTCTGCTCATCAGTCATCCATCAATCCAGCCTCTCTTCCATCCATCTTTCCAGCCCCTGAAACCGCTCAACTCCTCGACACAGATGGTTCCCACGAAATGGAAATTTATTTTTATTTATTTATTTTAAAATATAATTTCAGTTTTTCTTGATTTTTGTTCCAGAAAATCGAATAAAATAAAAATAAAATAAAAATTCTAAAATTTAAAAACAACATTTAAAATTAAATTAAAATACAAATGATTTTCAAATCTCACTGTAACTCGGAGCAGCTCCGGTCGTCATGGCAACGCGACAGACGATGAGGAGGAAGACGACGACGACGATGGCCGCCGACGATTGACGTCCACGAAATCCTTGCAATTTCTTCAAAATCATGTTTTTCCAGAATCCAGAATTTCTCTCAAAGATTCGAATGCGACGTTGGTTTTTTTTTTCTTCCAACTTTCCTTCCGCGTCTCTCTGTCTGTCTTTGTCTGTCTGTCTCTCTCTCTCTCTCTCTCTCTCTCTATCTGTTTCTGTATTTGTTCGTCTGCCTCCGTCTGCTCGTCTTGGTTGTTTGCCTGTCTTCTTCTGTCTTTGTTTGTCTGCTTGTTTGTTCGTCGCTTTGGGATAATTCTCGACCAACGAACGAGGTCAGTCACGTGGGGGTTTTTTTTCGGGAAGGTTTGGGAGAATCGGTTTGTATTTGTTTTTTAAATTATCAATAATTTCTTTAAAGAAATTAATGTGAAGTTGTGAAATCTCAAGTCTCTATTAAATACGAATATTACCTAATAATAATAATAATAATAATAATAATAATAATAATAATAATAATAATAATAATAATAATAATAATGATAATATAATACAGATAATATAATATAAATAATAATAATATAATATAATATAATTAAATTTCTATTAAATTTGTCTTCGATCGATCAATTCTGTCTAATGTTTCGTCGAGAAAAGCAAAGCGAAACTCCACGGACAAAATATTTTCAGGGATTTCCGTTCTCTCTCCGTTGCAAACAAACAAACAAAAACTGAATTCTCTTTTCTCGAATCTTCGACGGAAGCCAAGAAGATGATGACGATGACGACGACGACGACGATGACGACTGTGACGTCACGTCACGGCCATAGGTGGCAGCGACATCGATCAAATCGTGGGGATTCCAGGCAGCGATTAACCCCTATCTCGGTTTCGTTTTCCCCTGTGGAGTTCAAAGGTTAGTCATCAATAAAAGGAACCTCCGAATTCTAAATTCATCGTCACTCGATGATGATGATGATGATGATGATGGTGATGATTATTATGATTATAATAGTAATAATGAAAATTATAGTAGCGGACGTAATAGAACATTTATCAAATATTGAAAAATTAACGGAAAAATGTAAAAAAAAACTATTTATAAATATAAATATAAATATAATGTATGTTTAAATATATATTGTTATTAATTTAAGATTTATTAATTTAAATAATTTAAGATTTATGGAATTATATTATATATATATATATATAAATTAATGTCATCAACGAAGACGCACGTGATCTCACCGTAGGTTAACGAGTGCAAACAACTCTACAATGGACTCGTTCTTTTTTTTTTTTTAATTTTTAAATTTTTAAAATTTAATTTTAAATATAAATTTAAAAACAAAAACAACAATCCATCGATTTTTCAACCCGCATAAGTTTCGGAATTTCTCTAATTATTTTCTTAAATAATAAAAAAACAATTTTTAAACATTTCTTTTTTAAATTTAAAAAAAACCGTGCTTTAAGTTTTCAAAATCATAGTCGCTCGCGAATCATTAAACGTGAATTATTAATAAAAATTACTTTAAAATTATTTATAAATATAATTTAATTAAAATAATATTAATTATAAATATTATTTATAATATTATAAATTTAAATATCGATATATTAAAATAATATTGTTATTAAATCCATTTTATAAGATTCATTCAGTGACCATTACGATAACCTTTTACAGACCAATTAGACAACATCCGGTCAACGTTAAAGCATGATTAATCTCTCGCTAAATTCAAACTTTAAAATGTTGTTAAATAAATAAATAATCGAATAAATGAATAAATAAATGAATAAATCGTATTTATTGTCGATTTAATATCCGAATTAATAAGAAATAAAGTTTAAATCAAAGAAAATCCAACGCCATGACATTCGTTCTTAACGAAGATTCCAACGTTTTGCACGCCTATCGACTCTAGAAACGTTTTGTTTATAAAAGGAAGCCCAACTGGACTCCGTGTGTCGCGTGTGCCTGTGTGTGTGTGTGTGCATGCCGTAGTGTTGACGATGACTACGACGATGATGAAGATGATAACGACGACGATGATGATATGATGATGATGATGACGATGATGACGACGACGATGACGATGATGATAATATGATGATAATGACGATGATGATGATTAGATAAATTAATAACGAGGGTGATGATGATGACGATGACGATGATGATGGTGGTGATGGTGATGATGATGATGGTGGCAATGAATGTGATAGCGATAATGGGAGTACTTATTCTTGAAAGCATGAAACTCTCCGCCGCAACATAATGTTAATTAATGCGGGCACAGTACTTAAATAATAATAACAACAATAATAATAATGCCAGCAATAACAATAATAATAATAAATATTCTCAAATAATAGCAGAAATAATAATAATATTATTATTATTATTATTATTAAATATAATAATATTATAATTAAATATTATTATTATTATAATAATCTTATTGTTATTATTATATATAATTTTTCTATTTAGTATTTTATAATAATGTTATCAATAATTTTAAACAGACAACGACATTAGATAGTATTAAAACGGCTAAGAAGACGATTTAAAACATCAACAACAACAACAACATCAACAACAACAACATCAACAACAGCAACAACAACAACAACATCATCAACAACAGCAACAACAGCAACAACAACATCAACAACAGCAACAACAACATCAACAACAACATCAACAACATCAACAACAACATCAACATCATCAACAACAACATCAACAACGACGAGCGGTTGACGTGACGACCGCTGTAAACAAGTCCGACAGAGCGACCTCCAACGGTCAGTCCTCGGTTGCCATGGCAACGATCACGTAGCTAAGGACGCTCCCGTGAGACTCGAAGCAGGTGAGAGTCGAAGAAGTAGGTTCGTGCTGGAAAGCCAATTAAGGTAAGTTCTTTTAAAGACTCCTTCACGTGTTTACGTGGAGCACATATGATGACGACGACGACGACGACGATGATGATGATGATGATGATGGTGGTGGTGATGATGATGATGATGATGATGATGACGATGATGATGTGGATGATGTGGATGAGGAGGAGGAAGCAGAAGAAGCTGGCCGACTATCGCGATCACGTCCTAGACTAGCCTATGGTAGTGATGACGATGACGATGACAACGACGATGATGCGGTTGTCTAACGAGGCGATAAAAAGAGAGACGTTGACTCTACGCGAGAGGAGTGCAACAAATCACACTTGCTGAAAAAAAAAATTATTTTGTGTCTCGTTTGTTTGCAACAAATTGTTCTCACAACTCGAGCCAGGCCTAACCGTAACATGCCGGAAGTGAACAAGACGACGACGACGAGGAGGATGATGAGGATGCTGATGATGATGACGATGAGGAGGATGAGGATGATGATGATGAGTTCTAACGACGGTTCTGATTGTGAATAAGAAGGTCGTGACCTTTGGGAAGTGCTATTGAATGCTTGGTGAAATCGCTCAAGACGGAAACGTAGATGGATTATCCACGTGTCGACGTAGTGGATTAAGGAATGGGGAGAACTCACCCACTCACTCACTCACTCACTCACTCACTCACTCACTCACTCACTCACTCACTCACTCACTCACTCACTCACTCACTCACTCACTCACTCACTCACTCACTCACTCACTCACTCACTCACTCACTCACTCACTCACTCACTCACTCACTCACTCACTCACTCACTCACTCACACTCACTCACTCACTCACTCACTCACTCACTCACTCACTCACTCACTCACTCACTCACTCACTCACACACTCACTCACTCACTCACTCACTCACACTCACTCACTCACTCACTCACTCACTCACTCACTCACTCACTCACTCACTCACTCACTCACTCACTCACTCACTCACTCACTCACTCACTCACTCACTCACTCACTCACTCACTCACTCACTCACTCACTCACTCACAATCGTACATCTACCCAATCACTCACTCACTCACTTATTCACTCCTACCCACCCAACATTTCGATCAATGTAACATTAAACATGTCAGGCAGTCCATCGATCGGACTCCAATATTGTAAAACGTTCATCCGTCATGAACTGAAAAGTCAAGAGATGTGCATTTAAAAAAACACGCCCAACATTAACAAATCATTTTGAAAAAAAAAGAAAAGATATTAAAACCGATATAAAAACTAATTAGAAACAATTTACAAACTAATTACGATTACAATTTACAACGTAATTATTGTTGTAAACGTGTAAAGTTACAAGGTAATTGTAAACACGTAAATTTACACAAAAATACAAACTGATGCTGAGTAACCACCCTTTCAGGGCTCTATTCGGACGACATCTGTTGTATGAAAAGACTCCAAAATTAGGCTAAGTATGATGAAGACGACGACGAGGATGGGGGTGGTGATGATGATGATGATTATGGCGGTGACAGCGATTGTTGTTATGATAATGACGGAGATGACGATGGCTGTTGATGATGATGATGGTGGTGGTTATGGTTATATCCGTGATAGCGATGGTTGTGCCGATAATGATGATGATGATGATGATGATGGTGATGACGATGATGATGATGATGATGTGGTGGTAACGAAAACATCTCTAAAATTATTTCCTTGTCTTCCGATGCATTTCCAGGAATCTTGGAAACAGCTCGTTTGGCGCCCAATATATCATCATCATCGTCGTCGTCGTCATCGTCGTCATCGTCGTCATCATCATCATCTTCTTCATCATCGTTATTGTTGTTGTTGTTGTTGTTGTTGCAACGTCACTATTTTGTCTGCCGGCAATCCATCTTCTTACGTCACAGGAAGTAAGTATCCTGCCACGCGGTCACGTGGACCACGTTTCGCATGCACCTCGCTGTCACTTCCGGTCTCCCTACCTCTGACGTCATCCTGCTTATACCGAGCAGAATGGCAGAATCATGAAATAGCGATTGTACAATGTGTACACATGCCATACACGAGCCTACGTCATGCTTGTACGTCAGGTCATGTCATTGTCAGACTAGAGAGGGCGTGGGTGAAAGTTCATCGTCGTCGTCGTCATCGTCTCATTCATCGTCGTCATCATCATTACCATCATTAGCGAAGGGTGGGTATCCATCCATTGGCCGTCATGACGTGAGTCATGTGTGGCTCATGACTCACGTGGTCAACCGTGGATGGACTGACGGACCGTTGCTGGAGGAATGAATGAATGATTAGCTGATGGATTGATTGTGTACTCAACATGTATAATGAACACTCTTGAATAATTAATGACGTCCGGATGACTCGCAGTGCAGATGTACTTTGTTGGTTGCTATTGGCAACAAAATGTCACCATGAATGCAACTCAACGTGTTGTATGTATGTTAAGTAAAAGCTTAGTATATATACTAAGTTATCGTAACAGATGACGTTGCAAACTTATAATAATAACAATATTAATAATAATAATAATAATAATAATAATAATAATAATAATAATAATAATAATAATAATAATAATAATAATAATAATATAATAATAATAATAATAATAATAGTAATAATAATAATAATAATTATTATTATTATTATTAATAATAATAATAATAATAATATAATAATAATATAGCACACTAGGAACCACTAACCACTAACAACACCCACTCACGTCGTCACGTGGTACCTGATGACTCCGTGGATTTACACAAATAGCAAACGTCATCATCCGTTGATGGGATTTGGATTGTTTTTTCCTTTTATTTTATTTTTTATTTTATTTTTTTATTTTTGAAAAAATAATCTGGGAAGTTAATCGAAGAGAATGATTTAATGTCTGGACGGACGGACGGATGGATAAAAGGATGGTGGATGGATAAAAGGATGGTGGATGGATAGGGGAATGAATGAACGAATGGATGGACACTCAACGTGATGGATGTATGGATGGCTGGACGGACGGACAGACAGACAGATGGGCTGAACGAGGCACGGGTGGGTGGGTGGATGGTTGGACGGACAGACAGACAGACGG
Organism: Hirudinaria manillensis; assembly: GCA_034509925.1. Taxonomy (NCBI): domain Eukaryota; kingdom Metazoa; phylum Annelida; class Clitellata; order Hirudinida; family Hirudinidae; genus Hirudinaria; species Hirudinaria manillensis. The sequence continues at coordinate 7,890,271 of CM067534.1, forward strand.
GCTGAGCGAGGCACGGGTGGGTGGACGGATGGAAAATTGTTGCCCCTGTAATTTATTTTTCCCGTTTTTTTTCCTGGTTCGTTTGAGTATCATTATCATAATCGGCCAGACAGATATCGAAGAAAGCAAGCCATTTGATTGCGTTATGGTGGAATTCGTTAGGTCCTAATGTTTATTTTATCTTTAACATATTAGTCATATATATTAATTAATATATAAATTAATATATATATATATATATATATATATATATATTTATTATATATTTATTTATTTATATATTATATATATATATATATATTATATATTTATTTATTTATTTATTTATTATATCAAAATAAAATGAATTATATATATATTTTTATCAAAGAGTAATTCTAATAAACTTGATTATCGCCAACAAATCTCCATTAATACCGGGGATTCATTAAATTCTATTTTACATACCTTCAAAAAAAAAAGGACATCCCTCAGGACTCTGTGACAGAACGCAGCGCCATCTTGTCCGCCATTTTGCACATAAAAAAAATAAATAATTAAAAATAAATAATAAATAAATATAAATAAATAATAAATATAAAAATAAACATTTCCTACAAGGTCGTTACATGGTTCCCAAGGGCACAGGAGAATGTTGTGCTGACGATAAGAATCAAATCTTTCTCGGTTTTTTTTTGTGTCTGTGCGACTCGTGCCTTCCGAGTTCGAAACCCAGGTTCGGATCCAATTGTCTCCGTGATGGTTTTTCACACGAACAGGTCAACAAATCCCTTTTCCTCTTCCTCCTCCTCCTCTTTTTCTTCCTCCTCCTCCTCCTCCTCTTCTTCATTCCCCTCTTCCTGCCCCATCGACCCATGCCGTGGGAGGAGCATTCGAATTCGTCATGACTACAACTACCTGTAAATCGAGTCAAATTAGGTAATTTATTAATTTAAAAACGAATTTATTTTATGATATTTTTCAGGATAATATTTTTAATAATTACTATTAAATTAATAAATTAATTTAATTTAATAAAATTCACATTTTTATAAAATGCCCCATCGACCCCTGCCCCAACTCCAGCCAACCACGTGAGAGGACGTCGTGAGCAGACGATTCTATAAATGGCGCCCAGTTCATCAAGAGAGTGTCGTTGTCCAATTCTTTGGCTGCCTAATGTCCGACATTAATCTGTCCAGTCGCGGACAGCCCTTTGACGGAGGGTTAATTGAGTAGTGGGTGGAGCTGAGGAGAATTACATGTTAATTTATGATTATTAGCTGGGTAGGCAAACGTCGAAGTAGTAGTAGACTCGGATATTGATAATTTAAATTAATATTCATGAATGCCAGTCGTCGTCGTCATCATCGTCCTCATCCTCCTCTTCATCCTCATCATCGTCGTCATCATCATCATCATCCAGACACCACCAACACCACCAACAACAGCAACTACAAGAACACGACTTGGGTCGATAATGCAGCTCTAAATAAAGCTGCAGACTTCTGTGGTTCCTTTAATTTATCACATTTGGCGGGAGTTTTAAATATGGGGCTGGGTGTCTATGAATCATCGTCATCGTCATCATCGTCGTTATCGTCGTCATTATCTGATGATGATGATGATGATGATGATGGTGATGCTAATGATGATGTCAGAGCCTCACAAATGGTTGAAATCGGATTTGACAAGGGGGAGATATTGGTGAGTGTAATGACGATGACGATGATGATGATGGTGATGATGATGATGACGATGATGATGACGATGATGATGGTCAGACGATGAAGATGGTGATGATGACGACGACGACGATGGCGGTCCTGAGTGAATTGATGGCGGTTGATTCCGAGACACGTGGTCAAGAGGAAGGTTGGTTGTGGAAATTAATTGTTTCAATCTTTAATGCGGTTGTGATGATGATGATGATGATGATGATGATGAGGAGGAGGAGGAAGAGGACGACGATGATGATGGTGGTTATGATGATGATGACTGTGAGCGGAGGGATTGTTTTCTGGAAAGGTACCCGCGTGAATCTAATTCAAGAAATTAGGTTCCCAATTAACGTCTTTTTTAATGAATTAATTTCAATGAATTTCAATAAATCCTCGATTTTTCACTTTAAAAATCCTGCGCTTTCTCGATGGACTGATTGGTAGATGGACTGGCGGACCGACAAATGGAGATGTTAATGAATCCGTGGTGGGATGAAGGGATGAACAGACGGACGGACGGACGGATGAAGGGATGAACAGACGGACGGACGGACGGGTGGATGGATGGATGGATGGATGGATGGATGGCCAGAAGATTCTTGCACAAAATGCTAAGCCTTGTAAGACTTAGTCTTGACAAGACGTGTTTGTTGCTGGAGTAAAATCATTGGATGGAGGAAGGAAGGAAGAAAGAAAAACATGTATGTATAGATGGACGGATGGAAGGATGGACGGACGGATGGATGGATGGATGGATGGATGGATGGACAGAAAAGCAGACGGGTGGATTGACAGACTGACGGACGGATGAATGGACAGACGGAGTACATGCAGAGTACATGCTCTGGGCTCATTTTCCAGGCTAATAATTACGAGAAACTCATCGAGAGGATTGCATATTCATGAGGACGCCAGTAGGGAGCATTCATGAATATTTAAAGAAATAAATAAATGAATAAATAAATAAATGAATAAATAAATGAATAAATAAATGAATAAATAAATGAATAAATGAATAAATATAGGATATTTTATTTGAAAAACGTGCCTTTGGTGGGAAAGACCGAACAACGTCGACAACATTGTTGTTTATGGTTCAATACCCGGGGGACGGTAGCGAAAAAAAAATACAATCTAATTATAATAATTTATTCACGTAACTCTTCGCAATAAGAGTCGTCTGTTATTAATTTTAAATTGAATTATTGCTATTAATACTGCTAGGCTTGACGTGGCTTTTCTGATGACGTCGACGACGATGACGAGGAGGAAGAGGAGTAGGAGGAGAAGGAGGAGGAGGAAGAGGAGGAGGAGGAGGAGGGGGAAGAGAAGGAGGAGGAGGAAGAGGAGGAGGAGGAGGGGGAGGAGGAAGATGATGAAGAAGAAGGAGACGACGACGAGGACTGTTATTAGATTCTTGTCGCTAGAGGAGAGCAGCAGCATCAGCAGCGACCCCTCGGATCGGAATGAATCATTCCCTGAGTCACGTGACCCCCGTGTGGCAGGCATTCGATTCCAATGAAGCTCGACTCATTAGCAGGGGGCGTTACAGCTCCTAGTAATACTAATAACGATTACTATCAACACCACCATCGTCGTCGTCATCATCATCGTCATCGTCGTCGTCATCGTCATCGACTTTGTCATCGTCGTCGTCGTCATCATCGTCATCGTCGTCGTCGTCATCATCGTCATCGTCGTCGTCGTCATCATCGTCGTCATTAGCATTACTACTTGCAGTATAAAAGGTGACGTTCATACGTTCATCGTTTCATACCTCCATCTTTGACGACTCCCACGCTTTTATAGCCTGCCACGTGATCGTGAATAATTAATGCCAAGGACTAAGTGGATTGTAAAACGAAAGTGAAACTATCGGGTCCAGGAGTTTTTGCAGTTTCATTGAATTAGTCGTCCTCTGAAATTGCTGGAGTGGTGATGATGACGACGACGATGATGATGACGACGACGATGATGCTGACGATGACGACGACGATGATGCTGACGATGACGATGATGGTGATGATGATGAGGATGCTGATGACGTTGAAGATGACGACGACGATGATGATGGTGACGACGACGATGACATTTGAATGACATTATTTTTGTGACTATCTCAAGTACTATCCATCATTCACATTTGAATAAAGACGTTTGTTTACTTTATAGTTTTTATTTATTTAATTTTTTTTTATTTTTATTGTTATTATATCCAAATTCTTCGTATTCTTTATGTTCTTATTGAAAACAATTGTTTACCTCGTCGATGGCTTAGTGAACAAATGTGTAAACATTCGATACGTGCGGAGGTAGGAGCCGTTTTTAAGGCACGAACGATGTTGGCGATGATGATGATGATGATGACGATGATGATAACGATGACTACAGTGATGACGAAGATGATAATGATGACGTTAACGATGACGATGATGAGGATAGGGGTGATAATAATCGTGGAAATTCCCAAGCAAGGATCACGTGATCTGCCCACTAACTTCTTTTAAATTTATCATTCAGAACGAGGACGTGATAAAGCACAGATGTAAACCAGAATCATATCGATTAATTATTATTATTATTATTATTACTTATAATATATTATAATATACTTATGAAATAATAATAATAATAATAATAATAAGAAGAAGAAGAAGAAGAATTGCTTTTGAATTTTATAAAAACAAATATGTATAATTCTCCTTCATTGTCCCCAAATGCAATTTTATAAAAAAAAAAAAAACAACAAAATTATGCTTATTATGTTTTTATTATTCCCGTCGAATATTTTCATCGGAAGTGCTCCCCAGGGTTCACTCAGTGCCTTCCGATAGCAAGCAGACATTTAGTGTCCATGACCTTTGACATGCCTAAATTCATCGCCACTCTGACCCAAAACAAGTCTCTCTCTCTCTCTCTCTCAGCAAGGTCTTTATCATCACGTTATCATCACAATCGTCCTCCGCCATCTTTGCATTTTCATCATCATAACCACCATCATCACCATCACCATCATCATCATCATCATCTCTCTCTCTCAGCAAGGTCTTTATCATCACGTCATCATCACATCATCATCGTCGTTCGCCATCTTTGCATTTTCATCAACGTCATCATCACCATTACCATTATCATCATAACCACCATCATCATCAGCCTTTGTGTTTCCATTCCGACTTGCTGTGCGGTCATAATTGATAGGAATAGGAATGCAGCCATTTATCACAATGTTTTCGTGTCGTTACTTCCCGGAGAGCGGCAATCAAAATTCCAAGAATGAATGAATATATACATCCGAGCTTTCCCATGTTCGGGCGAATACAATTTTTATTTTTTTATTTTTCACGTTTTTACAAACGGTTACAAATGGCTTTCATAAACAAGAAAATGTTATGATCGAACGCTCTCTGCCGACTTTCATAGCTGTTTACGCGCTTCGTTTGCAGACGACAGAATAAAATATTTACTGGGATGGCTGGTCGTATTTATCATTGTTATCTTCTAAAATTCTGAATTTAAATTTCTGATTTTTTTGCCATTTCTTTAATTATCCCGTCTGTCTCGGAATTTAATAGTCTTTTCATTTCTTTCAATTTGCGTAGTTATTAAACTTTCCTAAGAACCTTGAAAATGCGCTTTTTATGAGTAGTAATTTGACTTTGAAAAAAATAAATACCATTACATTGTAAGAATTAATAAAAATTACTTTTTAAACTTAAACTTTAAAACTGAAATGGAAAACTTAAATTAAATTTTAAAAGTCCTTGAATCTGGTCAACGATGTATTAATTTTCATTCTGTCGACTTTCTCATGAATGTTTAATGCATTCTCTTCGTGAGAGTCAAAGTTTTTTGTTTTCCCAAAATAAAACGAAATGCAATTTATTTTTTATTTTTGTAATTTGGAAAATTGTTTCTTTAAAAAAATCGTGTCAATGCATTTTAGCACGATGATAATTGCATTTGTGAAATTAGATCTACCAAACATTTCTCCTGTTGTCATGCACCGGCGTGCGCGTGACTAAGGCAAACAATTCTTTCTGTTTTCACTAAATTATCGCAGGACGATTTCGACAATTAATAAGATTATTTTTCGAGCACTGCGAATATATTCCTGTGGATAATCACGATCGCAAATATGCTTCGTTCACTTTGAAGAAAGAGTTTATGGATTCAAACAGACGGTCCGAAAAGGAAGATTTTCCAGTTCGAGACACAAGCGTTAACAAAATTATACGCAGGGAGATGAACGGTGGCAGTGAGTGTTTTTGTTTTCTTTATCTATTCTTCTATTCGTGATTTATAAGCTTTTCTTCCTGCGGTTATTGCTTTGATATTCGGAATATTTCGTTATCGCTATGCACAGTTGCTACTAAAGGTGACAGTGAAGCAAAGTGGGATTTATTTTTAAGGTATAAAGTCGGCCCTAAATCGTCAGGCTGTATCGAAGATAGACAGAGTAGAACTAGAGGAAAAGTACCTGACACTTTATGACGAGAATATCGTCCTGAAGAAATATGGCCTCAAAAGAGACGAAGAAATAAAACGGTTTTAAATTTTTAGATTTGCAAATCTAGAAATGCAAAAAAAAAAATTGTTTTTTTTTCTTCGGATGTAAATACAAGAGATAAAACGCTCGGCTCCTACATCTGCATCTCGCTTCAAACGCATTCCTGCTCTCTGCCCTCATAAATAGACGCCCTTATCTGTATGCCAGAGGCATAAGTCAAGTTGGTAAAAAAATATAAAAGTGGCTGAATGTTTTTCACTGACTCCTCTGATGAACAGCGTGATGGCCCATTAGGGGTCCTTCCATCAAGTTAAGTTAATAAAGGCCCGGCATTATTTATCTTTACTTTTGATAAAAGAAGAAGTCCCACGACGATGATTCGATAAGCCACTGCCGACATTTGTATTTGATGCGATAAAGATGAATCCATCTTTATGTCTTGTTTGTCAGTTTTTAGCTCTATAGGTATATATTCTTTTTCTTTTGTTTTTTAAAGCTGTTTACTTGTGTAAGGAGATCTTTGGATTAATGTACAAATGCACGATAAGATCTAATCTTTATGGTGCAACATTTATATTTTTAGCCGATTCACTTAAAAACATTCATCTGAAAATTTATGACGATCGAATTGTTCTGATTTAAATTTAAAAAAATTTAAATTTAAAATGCAAATCTGACAATCATTTTAGGTTGTGTGCTGTCCAGATAAGACTTGAGAATGACAGGAAGAAACTCATGTCATCAGATTCATCAGGTGAGCAACTTGTGCAATAAGCTTCTGATGATGTCAGTGCACTTATTTTTATAATCTTATTGAATCTTATTTTTAAAAATACACAAAAAAAAACCTAAAACCTAATCATTAAATAGTTAAAAATGTTCAGAAGCAGCTGGCATTTCTTTGGCTTGGTGCCAGTGTCAAAACAATTTTTCAAATAACAAGCTTTGTTTCCTGAGCCTAACTAACTGGTTGTGCTGTTGGGATTGCATGCAAATTTCCATTAGCTTTCTGTTTGGAATTTGATTTGAGTTTTCAAGAAATTGCAAAGAAAAATTCATTCAAATTTAAAAGGCAAAGAAATCCAGCTTTTATATACAATTGTTTATTTAATATAAAAAAAAAGATGAATTTCTGGAAAAAGGAAAAAAAAAAACAAGATAAAAATTGAGGTCTAGTGCTGCAGACGACGACTGAAGTTTTCCTGTGAATTCAGGGAATTAAAAGGCATAAAATATTTTTATTATTAAAAAAAGAATTTCTAACAGAATTGGATCGTACTTTCAATCTTTAAGAGGCTCTCAAGAGATTGTAAGATTAAAGATTAAAGTGCACCAGACATTTTATCGTTATGGTGTCCATCTTTGAAGTCCTCAGAATAAGAGCTGCCATGCATTACAAATGGAGATGATGGTGATAGCGATGAAATTATAATGCCAACAGCAGAGGATGATGCAGAGGAGGGGCAGCTTTTAACCCCCGAAAAACGGGTGCATTCCGTTTCCCCCCGGAAAGGCTCGTGGCGGACTAACGGCCCGACGGCCGCTCGTCTCGGCAACTTTGCAATTAGAAATTAGAAATTCATGCGAACCGTCCGAGCGGAGAACGAAGATCGTTCCGGCAAAAATCGAGGGCGCGTTCAACGGCTCTCGCCGGACTTTCAGGCGACTTAATAGCAAAAAACAAAATAAAAAAAAAACAAAACAAAAAAAAAATATGGAAAAAGTTATGAGAATATAATAAGTCCTTCTTCTTCTTTTTTTCTTCTTCTTGCTAACCTATTATTCAATTATTTGCACGCCTACCTCAAAGGTCGAAGGTCGTTGGACGGCAACCATCTTCAGCAACTCGAGCAACTCAACGACAAGATTTTCCAGCTCGAGAAGGCGAACGAGGCACTGAAAATGAAAGTCCGTATGTTTCATCTTTGCCATCTTTTCATCATCATCATCATCATCAACATAACCATCACCGTTGTCATCATCATCATCATCAACATAACCATCACCGTTGTCGTCATCATCATCATCATCAGACTGTTGTTGTTGTTGTTGTTGAAACCTACTTTGAACTCCTGTCGCAGTCGTTGCTTTTTTCTGCACAGCATTTAAAAACATTAAAAAAAACATTTTAAAAAACATTTAAAAAAAAGAAAGAAATCTTTTGCAATCATCATCATCATCATCATCCACTTTGGAATCTCATTTCGGGGCCAATTTGGATTCAAGATGACGGGGGCCGACGGGCGTTTTTCCGTCGTCCTCGACACGAGTGAAAATCAAAAATCATCTTCGATGTCAAACGTCGATGCGTTTTCAACCTCTGACGTCGCGACGTGTAGCGAGTTAATTTTTTTTTGTTTTATTAATTTTTTTAATTTAATAATTAAAATATCGATTTAATTAAAATTTACAAAAAATAAATATTTTTTAAGTATTTTTTAAAAAATAAATAATAATATTAGGTGGTTAATTATCAATTAAATATTTCAGCTGACGGTTCTAAAGCAGCAGAACGTCATGTCACAGACGACATTATCCGGTTATCCTCACATTCCATCAAAGATTGATTCAGTCAGTCCACTGTTACTATTATCATTGTCATCATCATCATCATCATCATTGTATGTAGCAGCATCTCCATGCCACCATAACGTTTGTATTTCAAGTTCGAAGTCTTAATCAATATTCCAAGGTCTCATGTTTAATCGATCATCCATGACATCTTTCGTGATTCGTTCTAAAAACGGTGACATGAATAATTAAATATGCGAATGAATATTTAATTTAATGTCGCACGACAGGGAGTGCAGAAGCAGTACGTGGACCCTCGAATCGTCAAGAACATCCGCACCATCATCAGGCCGGACTCCTCGCACGGGTGACGAGACTTTCTTTCTTTCTTTCCCGTTTCCTTCCCTCGGTCGTTCGTTAAGACGTTAACTAATTTAACTGATATTATTGGTTAATAAATCATCGAGGATTGTTTTTTGCCAATGCAACGATTTATGGAAACTCGTCACATTTGACGGCGACTTCATAATCATCCGATGTCGTGGAAATTCCAATTTTTTTGGCAACACCTGCCATGACCAGATTCAGATGCTTGTTTATTACAATAATTATGCCCATTCATAACATGATGATAATTATAATAACGACGATTAATAAAAATAATAACTATTATTATTATCATCATAATTAATATTATTATAATTATTATTATCATCATCATCATTATTATAATTATTATATAATATAATAATAATTATTATTATTATTATATTAATGATGATGATGATGATAGTAATTATAATAATAATATTAATTACTATTGGTGAGATTATAGTAAAACTAATAATGGAATCATTATTGTCATTATAATAATAATAATCATGATATGTTAATCACTTGCATGTTATTGGTCGTTAAATAATTAGTATTCGTGCTGCGAATAAATTATTTTCTTCACCCGACAAATAGGCCGAAGACTCCGAAGATTTCAACTTCAGAAGCATCGAATCAGATCGATTTGTTAGTTTTAAAAGGGAACATCTTTGAATTAATTACATCCAATTTAATTTTAATTGATCTAATTCATCGTTATTATTATTATTATTATACACATTTTTCCTGCTTCTTCTCGGTCTCACAGCCGGTGATGAATGAATGCTGAGCACTACCAGTGCTCTCAGCAATTTATTTATTATTATTATTATTATTATTATTATTATTATTGTTGTTATTATTGTTATTATTATTATTATTATTATTATTATTATTGTTATTGTTATTATTATTGTTATTATTATTATTATTATTATTAGTATTGTTATTATTATTATTATTATTATTATTATTATTATATAAAGTCATTGCTTCCACCGACAGTTCAGCACCACCTTCGAAGAATGGCAACGGTCTGGTGCAGAGAGCGGAACTGTGAGTCGATTTCATGACTTTGGAATCAATTTGCGATTGGTTTAATTGATCGGGTGATCAATCGATTGATCGGTTGACAGATGGATGGACAGACCTCTGCATGAATTGATTCGAATTCATCTTTATGTGCATTTCAAAGTCTTAAATACCACTCCGCTGAAATAAAGATGCTATCATCATCACCATCATCATCACCATCATCATTATCATAACCAGCACCATCATTCTCATGATTGTTATTATTAATATTAATTATAATTATAATTGCAATATTATATTATCGTTGTGTATCTGTAGTTATACATTAATAATTGTTTTTATATTAATAAAATAATAATTATTATTATTACTAATGTTATTATTATTATTATTTATTTATTTTATCAGTTGAATTCATTATTTATTATGAGCAAGAAATTGTTGCCAACACCTTCAGCCTCATCACGTTGTTGTTTTTGATGATGTTTGTTGTTGTTGCCGCGAGCAACAAAGTACTCTTTAAACCCACGGATTTTCTTTCAAATGGGAATTAATTTTCTTCCAAGACGTCGACGACGACGACGGTGATGATGATGATGATGACGCTGTGATGACGACTACGATGATGACAATTACGTTGGTGATGACGACTACGACGATCATGATGGTGGCTTAGGAGGTTGTGATGACTTCGATGATCATGATTAAGTTGGTGATGAGGACCACGATGTTGATGATGTTGGTGGCTTAGGTGGTGATGACGACTATGATGTTGATGGTGACTTAAGTGGTGATGACTAGTGCGATGATGACGACAATAGCAACAAACTTCGACGATGATAACGACCGAGCGATTGACAAAGTGGTTTTCTAAGGTTGCAATGGAAAACCCTGAGTTAGGAGATTCAATTAGTCGGACACTGGGTTGCATTGATTGATCGATTGAAAGTCGAACGATTTTTCTTATTTTTTGTTTCGAGGGAGGGTTTAATGAGCGAGGCCAGGAGAAGGACGGAAGAATACGAGAAAGTCATTGCCAGCCTCAAGGAACAGGTCAGGTTATTATTATTATTATTATTATTATTATTATTATTACTCTTATTATTATTATTATTATTATAATAAACAATTATATCTTATTACTAACATCCACTAAACAAGAACAACAAATGCCTAGTAGTTAATTAATTAATCAATCAATCAATTGTCAATTTTAATTCCTAATTACAAACAAATGCAAATCTTTATCTGACCTCTCAAACCTTTGACCTTTCCTTCCATCGACCTTTTCCAGCTGAAGGTCTCCGAGGTCAAGTACGAGGACGAGTTGAGTCAGTTGCGGTCGCGCCTGAACGAGGATCAAAAGTAATTGATTATTCATGCAAACCACGCCCCCTTAATTATTCGAAAACGAATCTTGCTCGTCGATTATTCGCGCTTTCCTTTCCGGACGAGATCTTCCGTTTCCTAAACGACGACGGAGTCGTTCCCAGAAATTTGGAAACAAAACTCGACCGAGTGTGAACGACCTCCACTTCAGCACCATCATCATCATCATCATAACCACCATCATCATCATCATCATCATCATGGTCATCATCATCATCATCATCATCATCACCTCTTTGATGGACAGGAACAATGTAAAGGAGAATGTGGACAGGATCAAACTGGAGAGAGAAGTGAAGGAGAGAAACATAAAGTTCCAACAACTGCACGATCAATTTGCCAGCCTCCAGGAGGTTAAAAAGAGATACTAGTAATAATAATAATAAAAATGACAAAATATTAACAATTAATAATAATAATAATATTAATATAATATTAATGATAGTACTAACAATATTAACTATTAATAATAATAATAATAATAACAATAATAATAATTATAATAATAATAATAACAATAATAATAATAATAATAATAATAATGATAATAATAATAATAATAACAATAATAATAATAATAATGTTAACAAAAATCACCACCAGAAAATGAGTTTACTGAAGAGCAGCAACGAGCAGGCGGTCACGGAGATCGATGACCTCCAGGAGAACCTGAAGGTCGAAAGGTCGAAGGTCGCGGCACTTCAGAAGCAGGTCGAGTCGGGGAAGTCCAACAGGATGCTGCTGATGGAGGTTAGCAAGTGTAATCGTTGACGTCGTCGTCGTCGCTTAGTGATGATGATGATGATGATTTGAAGAATGTTTTGATATTAGTAATAATAATAATAATAACAATAAGGTCGACTTATAAAGTATTATATAATGTTGATAATCATATTGTTTATTACATTTTATACATAACTAAGTGTTATTTTAAGTATGTTTAGGTACATCGATAGCCATTAATCTATTTAGTCTAGTTTAGTAACTGCTAATCAGCTAACCTATTGACGAGATGAATGTCGTCGTCGTTAGCAACAGACTCGAGTGGCCGACCTGGAGAAGGAGTGCGAGATGCTGAAGGAGTCCAACTCCCGCCTGATGAGCAGCGCCCTGGACGCGGAGAAGGAGAACCAATGGAAGAAGAGGGAGGCGGCCTTCAGGCAGCAGATTGCCCAATTGGAGGCGGCCATGCAGGCGGACGTCGGGGACAAAGGGAACCTGCTCGACAGGATGGCTCGGGTCAAAGGTCGGTGACCTCTTTTGGCAGCCTACGATTGGTCGATCATTGACCATTGACTAGACGGTTTTGTTACTTTGTTTATAATAAGTTAATAGCAACTTGTTAATTATTACAAGCCGTAATCCGTTGATAGTTAACTAGCCGTCGTTTTTTGTTCTGAAGAAGTGGCTGTTATGCTGCTGGCAGTTTTTCTAATTCAGAAAAGCATTGCTTGATTTGAGGCAATGAATATTCAGAAGCAGTTTAATTTGTTGAATATTAAAAATAATTAAATATTAAAAAACTCGAAAACAAAAAGGCAACAGGTGACAACAGTGGACTCGGAACTTGAGAGAAAAAATTGATTTTGAAAATGAATTTTAAAGAAATAAATGAATAAACAAATAAATGAATAAATGTCCTTCTGCTTGGAAAAACTAGCATCAAATAAGAATGCTTAACCATTTCACAGATGAACTTGAAAGAGTGAGGTGTGAGTTGAAGGAGTGCAAGGCAAGGAATGAGGGTCTTGTTAAGAAGAATGAGGAGCTGACGGAAGAGAAATCAACCATGTTTGGAGAGGTGGATGGATGGATGGATGGATGGATGGATGGATGGATGGATGGATGGATGGATGGATGGATGGATGGATGGATGGATGGATGGATGGATGGATGGATGGATGGATGGATGGATGGATGGATGGATGGATGGATGGATGGATGGATGGATGGATGGATGGATGGATGGATGGATGGATGGATGGATGGATGGATGGATGGATGGATGGATGGATGGATGGATGGATGGATGGATGTTTGGATGGATGGATGGATGGATGGATGGATGGATGGATGGATGGATGGATGGATGGATGGATGGATGGATGGATGGATGGATGGATGGATGGATGGATGGATGGATGGATGGACGGATGGATGGACGGGCAGATGGATGAAAAGATTGGTGGATGAATGCATCAAGGAGGGATTTTTTTGTCATGTCACAATAATTATGCATATCAAAAAAGATATATTATAATATTATTATATTTATATATTATAATAACATAATTATAATTATAAGTATAATTATAATAACGATACCTTGCATGTTATCCAATCCAATCCATGCAGGATGGTGTATTCTCAAATGATGAATTGGTCGAGGCACTGTCATTGATGAAGAGGAAGAGGAAGGGGGCGGAGTTGAAGGCCTGTGGGGCGGAGCTAGAATTTGTTAAAGAGGTCGACCAGGACATCCCTTGCAATGGTTGGCTGCTGTTCTCTCCTGATGATGATGATGATGATGATGGTGTTGGTGATAGTGATGACGACGACGATGATGATGATGACAGCGACTGATTTGGTGGTAGCAAGTAGATTTCCATGTTTATTGTCCTTATTTTTCTATTTGTTCTTAATATTTTGTTTTGTTATTATTATTATTAATATTATTATTTGTTCTTCTTATTATTTTTTTTTAATTTCTTCTATTTGCCTTCAGTCGATCCGGACAAACAGCTGATGGAGGCACGAGCTCAGCAGACGGAAACGGCGAACGAACTCGAAAAGACCAGGAACCTGCTGGTCGTTCAGTACAAGATCAACAAGGACTACAAGAACGAAGTACGACTGATGATGATGACGACGATGATGATCCTGATGATGATGACGACGATGATGATGATGATGATGATGATGATGACGATGATGATGATGACGATGATGATGATGACGATGATGATGATGATCCTGATGATGATGACGACGACGATGATGCTTTTTAGTTTATCAACGAGATCAGCATGACAACCACACGAGAAATTCAAAACTTGTTCAGAAAAAATTTTTTTTTCTTTTTTGAATCTCAAACGACATCGAAAAAAACTCTGAGTGGAGAAACCGAGTGCACGAGTGGTTGTTGTTGTTGCTGGTGGTTGTTGTTGTTGTTGTTGTTGTTGTTGTTGTTGTTGCTGTTGTTGTTGTTGTTGTTGTCGTTGTTGTTGTTGTTGTGGTCTTAGCAATGAAACAAACCTAGTAGGCAGTGGTTGTTTAGATTTTAAACATTCTTGGTGCTGCTTTAAATTGATTATTGTAATAATAATAATAATAATAATAATAATAATAATAATAATAATAATATCAACAATAATAATAATAATAACAATAATAATAATAATAATAACAATATTAAATCACAATCAATACAACGCAACTCTTGCAATCTTCAATCAGCTGGAAACGATGAATAGAAAGATGGAGGAGGAGAAGAGAGAGTACGACGCGCAACTGGACAAGTACGCACAACTGCTGGACATCAGGGCCGAGAGGATCAGGGTCTGTGGCCTTTTTAGATGATGATCATGGATGGATGGACGGATGGATGGATGGATGGATGGATGGATGGATGGATGGATGGATGGATGGATGGATGGATGGATGGATGGATGGATGGATGGATGGACGGATGGACGGATGGATGGATGGATGGATGGAGGAAATCCTTGAAAGTGGTTTTATAATCGCAGACATCAAGTCCTTAAATGCTTAAATTAATTCTAAACTAATTAACATAATCAAACGTTTAATTGGTAATTGGACTGATTAATATTCATGATGCAGAAACTGGAAACCCAGTTGAAGGACGTAGCCTACGGAACGAAGCAATACAAGATAGACGCGGAAGATCGGGTTGGTAGACGACGACGACGACGACGATGATGGCGATGACGACGACGACGATGATGGTGATGACGACGACGTTGACGACGACGATGACGACGACGATGTCCGACTTTTTTTTTTGACGTTTTTAATTTGAAAATGTACTTTTCAGATGGCAGTGTACAGGGATGAGGAGGACGAAGAAGACGTGATGCTGGAGAATGGACAGAATCTCTTTGAGATTCACATCAAATCGGTGGGGACTTCGCTTCGTCGTCGTCGTCGTCGTCATCATCATCGTCACAAATTCACTCACCGCAGATGACGTTTTTGTTTTTATCATCGTCATCATCATCGTCGTCGTCGTCATCGTCATTTTGCTCATAACAAAATCAAATCTTGGCCATGATTCCCCATTTGCTGTGAGGTTTTGGTTTTGTCATGCATGTCGTTTACTCGTCATCATCATCATCGTCGTCATCATCATCAACATCATCATCATCATCACCATGGCCACCACTTTCATCATCAGCTTCATTGTAGCCATCATAGCATCCTACTACCACCTTCATAACCATATAATGCTATCATCATCATCATCATCACCGTGATAATAATAATAATAATAAATATTTTCATCGCCACCACCATGATAATATTAATATTAATAATAATAATAATAATAATAATAATAATAATAATAACAATCATCATCATCATCACCATGATAATAATCATCATCATCGCCATGGCCACCACTTTCATCATCATCTTGATTGTAGCCGTCATGGCATCCTGCTACCACCTTCATAACCATATAATGCTATCATCACCATCATCATCACCATGATAATAATAATAATAATAATAATAATAATAATAATAATAATAATAATAATAAGAATAATAATCAAAATAATAATAATCATAATAATCATCATCATCATCGCCACCATTATAATAATAATGATAATCATCATCATCATCACCACCGTCACCATGACGACAGCTGATGCTGACGGAAGACTGCCTGAAGATGTTGAGCGACACGAATCCTAGCATGTTCTGCACCTGGGAGTTCTTTGACTTTGAACTTCAATCGACTCCGATCCTTCGTGGACCCAGGCGAGTCTCGTTCTTGGGCGGGAAATAAATTAATAAATAAATTAATTAATTAATTAATAAATAAATAATATTTTTAAAAAAGAATTTAATTTATAACGTTTAAAAATTATTTACCCAGAAAATAGAAAATGTAATAGGAAATAGGAAGATAAATAAATAAATTAATAAATAATGTTTTAAAAAAAGAATTTAATTTATAACGTTTGAAAATTATTTATCTCGAAAATATATCATGGTTATAGGAAGATAAATAAATAAATAAATTAATTAATTAATTAAATAAATAAATGAATAAATACATAAATAAATGAATAATATTTTTAAAAGATTAAAAAAAAACTCAGTCAGGAAATAATTAAATTAAATTAAATTTATAATGTTTAAAAATCATTTATCTGGAAATTAACCCCTCCCCCCCCACAGGTGAGTTGTTAATATCTCGACGATGTTGTTTTCATTGCAGGATGGATTACCAGTTCACCTCACAGTACGTCGTACAGGTGGATGACTTCTTCATACATTACCTGCAAAAGGTTCCCAACAGATTTATAAAACTTCATTGGCTTGGATTGATTAATCAATGTCTTCCGTTATTATTATTATTATTATTATTATTATTTATCAATATTATTTATATTAATATTTATTAATGTTATTTATTAATATAACTTATTATTTCTACGCATAATCACTCGAAATAAAATAAGTTATTTGTTGTTATCATTTATTAATATTATTATTTATTATTTTTATTCGTAATTTATTAGCAGAAATAGAAGTAAATAATGACCTTTCTTCCAACCAATCGCAGGACAGCTGCACCCTGGAACTCCACCAATGCCTCGGTTCCGATTACAGAACTTTGGGCGTCGGAAGGATTCGACTCAACGGACTCCTGGAAAGGTCATCGGGTCGCATCCACGGAACCCTCAACATCACCGGTTCGAGTTTTTCCGTCGTTTATTATTTCGAATTTATATTTATATTATTTATTTATTTATTATTAGTTTTTATTTATTATTTATTTTTTTTATTTATTTAATATTTGCATATATTGTACATTATTTCAAGTTTTTTCGTTTTTTTTCTTTGGTCATTATTACTAATTTTTATTTATTTATTTATTTAATCGTTGTTAATCTTGGGTTGGAGTCTTATAGTTATATTATTTATAATTAATTTATTTATTTAATTATTTGTTTATTTATTTATTTGTTTGTTTATTTATTCATCATTAAATTCGGTACTACGGAGATTTTATAGTACTTTTATAGTTTCACAGAGTATGTCGATATTAATTCATTTTTCCTTAAAATACCTTAAAAGTAATTTTTATTTAATCTTCATTTTAATCGAAACTTTAAATCGGAATAAATTTGAAAATAAATTTTAAACATTAAATTTTAAATATTTTCAAAATAAAGAATATTTCTTTAAAAAAATAAACAAAAGCTACAGAAGAGTTCCACCAGGGGACCTCGTTGGGTGTCCTTGAGTATTGGGTGAGACTCAGGGTACCAATGGAGCAGGCATTGAGGCTTTACAAGGTAACGACATTATTATTGATTAATAAATTAATTAATATAATTTAAAAATATAATTAATATATTATTAATTATTATAATGTAATTTAAGAATTAATTATTAATTATTATAATGTAATTTAAGAATATAATTAATTATTTATTTGTTATTATAATATAATTTAAAAATATAATTAATTAAATAACTAGAATTGATGTTGTTGTTATTGGTGGTGGTGGTAATGTTGTTGATACTGTAATTGGGTTAGTTAAAATAATATAAAAATATTAATAATTAAACTCAATTAAATAGTAATAATAATAAAAATAATAATTAAAGTTGATTAGTTAATATTGGTTGAGGTCTGTCGATGAAAAGCGACCTTGCACTTTTGGTGATGAGCTCAGGAATAGCCAAAAGATGAAACCTCAACTTGCACTTTTTAACCACCAAGCATTTCAGATGTTTTTGTTTTTTCAACTTTAACAACAAAAAAAATTCCTTTTTATTTTTTTCTTTCATTCCAAAGGAACGTTCCAAAGCACTGGGTTACCTCGAATCCAACGTCAAACAGGCCACTCCCGTCGCACCTCTGGACCAATCGGCTGCGAGGAGACCCCCGAACAACATCAACCACCTGACCATTCACATCAAGTCCTGCAAGAAAGTGAAGGCCACGAGCTGTGAAGGTTTGGAATATTAATTAATTATTTAATTAATTTAATAATTTAATAAAAAATGGCGTCATTCATTATCAGGAATAATAACATTTGTCATTCAGATTATTCAGAATTAATTAAATTTATCCTTGATAAATCACCATTTATTAATAAATTCACTGCAACAACCCATTACCACAGCCAAGCAGCCGTCATGCTACGTCGTCTACAAGTTCTACGACTTCCCCGACCACGACACTCCCATCGTTCGTTCTTCCAACGATCCTTTCTTCGACGACGCGAGGACCTACCCCGTCGCCATGACTACCCAGCTGGAGGGCTACCTGAGGACGCAGGTGCTCAAGGCCTACCTGTTCGACGACACGGATCCGAACGTCGACTCCTACCTGGGCGTCGCGTCCGTCCCGCTCGTCGCCCTCTCCAACGACGAGAAGATTTCGGGGGAATTCGAAGTCATCGACGTGGGTCGTTTTCTGACTTGCCGGCAGAGACCGGTTTTCCTGAGAGATATAATTATAATAATAATAATTATTATTATTATTGTTATTATTATTATTACTACTGTTATTATTATTATTATTATTTCAATTTTTTTTAATTAAAACTTACATTGTCCATTTTGATCTTGATATTATTAATATGCGTTAAATACATGATTAATATTAAATTTTCCACAGGCAGCTGGAAATCCAAACGGCACGATGGAGGTGATAATGAGCTGGAAATATTCGTACTTGATGCCAGTTCGTGTCCAAACCCCGCCCACTCTTCAAAAAACCTCGCAGGTAAACAAACCTCATTCCAAACTAATAAATCACACTAATTTATTTTTTTATATTTATTATTGTTATTATTATTATTATCATTATCGTTATTGTTATTATCATTATTATTATTATCGTTATTATTATTATCATTATTATTATTATTATTATTATTACTATTATTCAATTCGACGTCTTTCTCGACTAATACATTCCCCAGAAAGTCCATACGATTATTTCTCTTATTGTTGTCATTGTTGTTATTATTATTGCCATCGGTCATTACTCGATGATATATAATAATAATAATAATAATAATAATAATAATAATATATAATAATAATAATAATATATGTAATAATAATATATAATAATAATGTATTATAATGAGGTGACGTCATTAATGTCATTCTTATAACAACTAGTGTCAGGTCAAGAGAAAGAGCCAGTCTAGCAAGGCCTCAATCAGGATTGCCAAAGACCAGACGCCATTCGAAGATTCTCCCTCGGAAGCTCAGAGGCACGACTCGGGATTTTCGGATTCCAAGGTCAGAGTTCAAAGTTCATTGGTACTGCTAACCACCTTCTGATATAAAGGGTCAAATAACCCAAACTGGAAACGCTTTGGCCGAATTTTTAATCGAATCCGATTAATTTTGATTAAATTTTTAATCGAATCAAATGTCGCACTTTATCTCTTTTTAATCTTTTTTATCGACAAAATTTTACTCAACATTTTTTTTTTATGTGACACATTTCCAAAACTGATTACCTTGTGTTATTATTATAATTATTATTATTATTATTATCATCATCATCATCATTACTATATTTATTATTGAATGAATAATTAATCCATAGATCTTTCCATCCAATGCATCCTACAGGCGAAGAGAAAGAGCCAGTCTCGCAAGATAACCTTCAGCGAAGAAGGGGCACACATGCCGGATGCGGACCTTCCTTCGGAGGGTCCGAGGTCAGGGTCGAGACTAAGCGAAGGTCGGGACTCGAAGATCGGGAGGACGAGTCAACGCGTCAGGGTGTCGCCGGGTGACACGAGGGCCGGGACGCCCGTCGCGGATGTTCCCTCCGAGGCCCCCGTATTCGACGTGTTACAGTCGCCGACGGAGTCCGAAGGGGGAAGTCAGGACTCGGAGAAGGAGGATGAGCCCGGTTGTTTGATAAAGGCGGTACGTGACTTTGGAATCCTAGGAAGTCAATTTTTACAAAGTCATGGTCAATGAATGAATGAATGAACGAACGAATGAATGAATGAACAAACGAACGAATGAATTAATTAATTAATTTTTAAATCATTTTCAGGCCATCAAGGCACAGGTCACTGTTCCAGAAAACTGGAATGCAGGTGAATTTTGTGCTATCGATTGTTTAAATCATCATAAAATTATCATAAATTATAATAAATCATTCATAATTAATCATTAACTTTAATATCCATAATGAATCATTAATTTGAATTTTGATAGCATTAGTAATCTTAACAGAATCAGATGAGGATGTCAACGACCAATCACAGCAAGAGAAGTCCCAGTCCCAACCAATAACATCCCCTCCGAATGAAACAGGTTCAATTATTATTATTAAGTCTTGATCGCTACTGAACTTACTTGATTGATTAATTAATTAATTAAGTAATAATAATAACAATAATAATAATAATAATAATACTTCATAAAGATCATTTTTATCTTAACATTCCACTTCATATTTCATCAGGAAGGTCTCAAGAACTCGACACAAACGAAAACGTGAGCCACATTTTGCACATTTTGTTCTCTACTTTAAATATCCTCCCAGATAAACTTATTTAGCACTTCACAATTGATCAATTTTCAACTTAAATCAATTAATTCCTTAATAAAAACAAATTCCATTTCAGAACGAAAGAATCTTCACAAAGCAAGGTGAGCAAGATTTGTGTGCCATCAATGGCAGTGGCATGACCACAAAGAGAAAAAAATAAGCAAACAAACAACATGATATTAAATAAATAAATAAATAAATAAATAAATAAATAATTTAAAATGTCCGCATTTTTTTTTTAATATTTTTTTTAATTTCAGGAAGTCAAAGCGACGACTCCGACGTCGTGGTCCCGAACAAACGACCTTTGCAAAAAGTGAGCGAAAACCAATCTCATGAATAATCGAACAACAACTCATTTATGCAGGAGAGATCACATGAATAATTACGATCGACTCGTTCATCCATCTTTCACAAACAACCATGACGTCACCTTGCCCCTCCCGTGCCACGTTATCCTGGCAACCCTCGTAAACGATCTCTATTCTATTCGTTCACGCCAGACTCCAGAAGACACGGTCACCATCACGATCTCCCACGTGAGACTCAGCCAAGACTCCCCACTGCTCCAGAATTCCGGCGTCCAGAAACTCTACGCGGCCTACGAATTCTTCGGGGAGCCTCCCGAGCAGACCGAGACCCCCTTCTCGCTGCCGAAACCCACCCGGCCCAACAAAGCCATCTCCTTCAATTTCACGAAAAGTATTTAGAAACTGCATTTTTTAATTATTCTTTAATTAACCTTTAATTATCATTTAATTAATTTAAATTAATTCCGATTGCTTAGAGGCCTTCAGAGCTTTCGGTTGCTGTTCATATGTTCCAATTTAGTGGAAATATTTAAGAGTTTTAATAACATGATTCTTAGAGCTCAAACGTAGATCTTCATTTTAATCTCATTTAATGATAATAATAATAATAATAATAATAATAATAATAATAATAATAATAATAATAATAATAATAATAATAATAATAATAATAATAATAATAATAATAATAATTAATAATAATAATTAATAATCGCGAATTGCTCAAAACAAAAACAAACCTCGATCATGATTCCCATTTATGGCTAAGAATTGGTTTTTTGTTGTTGCATGTCACTTACTCATTGTGATCATCATCATCATCACCATCATCATCATCATCCTCATCATCATAATCATCAGCTTTCAGCGTCAGCCAAGAGGAGAACATGGAGAAGAGATACTTCCTGGCTAGTATGCTAATGAAGGAGGGCACGGACGAGGGCAGGTCAGACGGATGTTAATCGATGAGCAATAGTTAACGTCTAACGTGGTTAACCGATAAACGACTTATTGATAATTATTATTATCTAACGACAGGATGAGGTTCACGTTGATATCGGAGCCTCTGGACGATGACGGTGACTGCGAAGATGTCGGAGTGGCCTTCGTGAGTCTGCCTCGAATCTTGGAGGAGGAGAGGGACGTGATTGAGGAAGACGTTCCGAGTTAGTTGCGGTGTTGTTGTGTTGTGTCGTGTTGTTGCTGGAAATTTTTTTTTTCTTCTCTTTTATCATCTGCAACTTCTACTTTCATTAAACACTTTGCAATTATAATATAATATAATACATACTGTTATACACAAATGAAAGATATGTAAACATACCATCTGGAATTATGATTATAACTATAATAATGATAATATTAATGCGACAATTAAGACTTCCATCACGAATGCAGTGCAAAAAACTCGCAGTTAAATCGAAGTTAAACATCTTTCTGCAGTTCAAGCGAGTTCCACGGACAGCACTGTCGTGGGGTACATGGGCGTCACGGTTCAGTGCCTCGAGACGTTGAAGAACATTCGACGGGAGATGCAAATGACGTCCGTGCCAGAGTGAACGACTTTCTGGACCCAGTTTGTCGGAAAAAAATCCAAACTTTGCGACACAAAGCTTTGCAGGAAATGTTTACAAATGTGCCAATCACCGGTGTGAATGCATTTTAATGCCTTGAAATTCTTTGCTGAAGATTTGTTTGTTTATTTATTCTGTTGTTTATGTATTTTTAGCCAGACTCATTGTTGCTGCTTGGTTATTGACTTTTGCTAAGAATGGTACACATTTGAATGGTTTGCATTCCAAGAGGAACCAATGTTAGGAAATAAACTGTTCTCTACATCTTGTCAACAGCCTCTTACGTCAGTGACATTAATAAGAATTAATGATCAGCAGAATGAATGTTACTATGAATACAATCAGAATCAACTTGTTTTTGAAAAAAAACCATAAAATCCATAAAATGACAAATTTACAAGAGGCAACAGTCCTGCAATGTTTTGGCAATAAGACACTGTCATCACCACCACCATCATCATCATCATCGTTGTCATATACAACCATATCGTCATAACCAGCACCACCATCTTGGAATCCCTCAACAACCGAGCATCTTGTGAGCGTGGACGCTGAGGTCCCTGCACCCGAACACGACTTCCTCGAATCCGTCTCCGTCGACGTCTTCGACGAACACGACGGTGACCCACGACGGCGTCTTCTGCCTGACGAGCTCCTTGCCTCCCCCGATGACGCAGTAGCAGTCCACGTTGCCGGCCGCCACGATGAAGTCCAGGCCCCCCTCGGTCCGAACTCCCCCGGCTGAGTAGCGGCAGAGGTGCCTGACGGGGAATTGGACGTTGATCATCTCCTCCGAGTAGACGCGGAAGTCGGCCATGACGCACAGTGAGCCGTCGTCCGACCCGAGGACGACTTGGGTGCTGAAGGGGGAGGCGTTCCGGTCCACCGGCCCCTCGACCCCGTCGAAGTCCAGCTCGTCCACGAACCTGCCTGAGCACATCTGGCGAAAAGAAGCATCCAAATCATTCACAGGCACTCAGACGACAGATGAATTAAGAATTGTAAATTGATAATAAAGTAATAATAGTTATCATCATTATTATTTATAGTTAGTAATTAGTAATGGTTATTGTCCATAATAATTAACGTTAATATATTAATTAATTTGTATTAACCGTCACCACCACCATCATCATTATCATCATCATGATCACTCACAGCTGTGACGATAGAGGGAGTTGCCAGCACGAGGATCAGGTTGTTGTCGAAGTAGACGGACAGTCGTTTCGAGTCGTCTGCCACGAGCGTGTACCCGACCTTTGACCCGTGCAAGGTGTTGAGGACAGCGTGGTGGATGCAGGTCACCTTACGATTCTGGTACACTTCCTGGCAGTTTACAACTTATCATTAATATATTCTCTGATGAAAAGAAAAAGTTCAAAATATTTCCTTTTTTTTTAAATTAATTAACAAGGTTATTTGATAATTATATCCTTAATTAATTAATTAACTAATCCCTGCTTGAATTTAATTAGTATGAGAGATTAGGACGACGTTTACCCTTCCAAACTTTCCATCTCCGTGCCTCATTCGCCACTTCTCATCGTGCGTGTCAAAGAAGCAGACGCTACCTTCCAAGTCGCAAGCCAGAATGCCGTACAAGCCAGCTGCAAAGTCCACAAAATATAATTTTAAATTACTGGTTAAATTTAACATATGTGTATACAAATACATATTGTAGGAACCAACAACCATAATTAAAATTACTATTTTATCTTCATTCTAGAAAAAAAATTATTTTTCTCGTTGTCTTCAAGAGACACGTATTTAGCAAAAAGGACAGCACGAGCTGTAAATTTTATGAGCATCGTTTGTTCTGTCCAAAGAACTCGAATAAAATCTGGAATTTAATTCCAGTCGCCCCCTTGAACCAAAATTTCTTACCAGCATCTTTTACAAGAATCATGTCGGTGATGGAGCGGTTGAAAAGATCGTTCCTGGCCATAATCTGCTCCTTGCAAAAGAAAATCACTTGGCCTCCGGAATTGGCAACCACGAGGTCATTGACAAACAAGTTGGTCAAATCCTCCACCAGCAAGGCTTGAATCGGACCTCCCTTAGTCTCGTAACAAGCTTTGACCTATTTTGAATTGTTCAATTGGAAAAATTATTTGCATGGCTATTAACTTATAAGGAATGAGAAACATAAGAAGTTTATGGCTGCTAACATAAAAGAACATATCTTGGGCATGAAATGTCAGAAATAGCAAATGTTGTTAAAGTAAATGGTGCATGAATTGGACTGGTACAGCGCCTCTATTATTACAAAGAAATATGCAGATTTGGAACTTCACTATTTTAATTGAGCCTAAATAATGCCTGCGTGGAATTAAATCTTTTTAGAAATGCAATTTCATGGAGTTAACAACAAATCCTTTATGTGCTAACGCTAGGATTTTGCTGAAATTTCTCATTTTCTGGAATATCATACGTTCGGACCATTCCGTCCTCATGGCCGACGATAATCCTTGACTTGACATCTCTGTTAAGGTAATAGCGCAAGATAACCAAATAATAACAATAATATTTATAACGATATAATAATTTAAAAACGTACTAAATTGAATAAAGCAAAGCAAAAAAACACAATGCAAATAATTACAAAATGACCTAATACGCACTTAAATAACTTATTAATTGTAAAACAATTAAATGGCTGTTTTAGCTGCAACGAAAAGATGGATTTCATCCGATAAGTGGACATATTAGCGCTAATGTTTACATAATAATATCGCTCTACAAAATAACATTGGAACAAAGAACTGACAGCATTAAAACAAGCCGAAGTTTAATAAATAAACCATACATCTGAATTTTGCGAAGATTATTATTATCTGGAAGATCATACGTTTTATCTTCATGGCCATCAATCACTTTTGGTTGGAAATAATCTTTTGTATTGGTCAAGGGTATGGTCAACGTAGTCCACACCCCTGTCACACAGCTGTAAAACCAGACAAATTTGTTAATGTTTTTTATTTGTTTATAGGTACAGCCGCCTTCCCTTCTGCATTCTGCCATGATGCAGAAGGAATTAAACTTGTATGCCTGGCGATCGCGAACCTACCGACGAAAGGAGCAGATATAACCTTCAAATTAAATATTTCTCCTATCCCCGCCATTTTTATGTTACTCTTCCATGTTTGGGTCATCTCTGCCTGAGTCATCTAGATCCATCATCCGGATATTATCTTAATGCCTGGTGACCCGAAGTCCGCGTTCTCTGTATATTCACCTTTTCCCAATAATATTTACGTAATTTAAAGGATGTAGCCTCTAGATGAACGAGAACTGTCAGCCAAGGTAGTATTTTTGAAAACGTATTTCCTCTAAATTTATAACTTTTTAAGAAATTAAATCTTAAACTTTTGTCCTTTAGAAAGCAAAATATTAAAAGGGACCATCCCATATATTTTTTCAGCATGGCAGATAGCTTGCATAAATGACTTGATTCGATGTGAGTTGTGATTCTACTTATGAAATAATTGTTATTAAATAAATGTTTCAAAATTGAAACAATTTAATAGATTCTCTCTATGCGTGCCTTGCTCCATTGCTTTGACACTAGCACAGGTAGCCTCCAAGCACATCGGGCATGAGCATATAAAGATCAAGGTTCGATCAAAGCCATTTTCTTAAAGGGTTTCTCCAAAAGACAACTACTTTCGAATCTTTAAGTAAATTGGCATGAAATATAACTTAGTTGTTCATGCTTAATAAATATTAACTTTTTGGAAAATGTCCAAAGCCTTCGACTTCCAGTGGCAGGTGAACGTACCAGAAATATTGAAAAATGGGACAGTTATGCACAGATGGGTTGAAGTAAGAAATTTTTTAAATAAATAATTTTAAATATCAAAACGATTTTAATATGAAATCATTTTTAAAATTTTGTTGTCTGCTCCTGAATAATATAAGGCGGTTATTTAAATGAATATATGGCTTTCAGGTTGTGGTGGGTTCTACGGTATCTCTGGTATATTGTTAACGAGGTTATGGGAAAAATATGGATTGTTAAGCTTTAAACTTTTTTTAAAATGTTTGTTTCGATCCAGAGATGTTTCTGGAAGTTTGCATTGTTAAAAGCCGTTCTAATTTAGTGACAGGTAGCTCTAATGGACTTCAAAGGAATGCATTTAGTTCCTACAGGCGAGCGTTAGATTAATTGAATCCTTCGCTTTTCAGGAAACAGGTGTATGCGAATATAACTGCTTGGTAAAAGTTGATGAATATGGCTTCTTTGTCTATTGGACGTGCGAAGGCAAGGTACGCGAATAGCTTCGATTAAGGCTTTTTGCTTTTCTATCGATCGATTCTCATTTTCTTCGGCTGCTTTGAATTCTTAAATTGGCACCATCCGATATCAACAATATTGTAATATTACTGTTGCACACTTAATGCAACTAATGCTATTTAGGATGGACAGATCATCGAATGTTCCGCAATCAGCGAAATCAACCCTGGAATGCCTCCAAAGGTAAAATCAAAGTTTGGCTTCTTCTTAAGCATTCTGCCAGTAATTTCAACGTGTTTGGACATCATCAATGCCACATTTAAGTGAACAGGGAACCATATTTTTTTTAATAAATGGCTTTTGTCAGAGCACCTCAGTTGAAAATTTCATCCAATCACCCATCTATTAATGGAACATCAATTTCTAGTGTTTCAGTAACAAATTCTTTTGTGAGATTGAAATGCATCATCTTCCATTAGCTTTTATAGTAACCAACCTACTCAAAAATGGTTTAATGAGTCAATTAGAAAATCGTTAACCATCGTTCGATAATGAATGAGTGAATGCAACCGTCATCAGGACGTGCGACTCCTGACGGACATAGAATCGAAATGTCAGCTGCCCCTCGACAGGAGAATCTTCACCGTTTGCTCCGGCGTCGACTTCATAAACGTCACTTACACGAGCTTCCTGGCACCGAACGAAGCGGAGGCCAACGTTAGCAATTATTATCGTTAATTATTACCATTAATTATTATAATGCCATTATCAGGTAATCGCTTTCATTATTTGTTGTGGTATAAAAATGTATTAACATTGGTTGGAATGTTGTTGTTGGACAGAACTGGATTAATGGACTGAGAGCCGTGACTCACAACTTCAAAGCCAATCACATCTGTCCCATGACTTGTCTGAAAAAGCAGTCAGTACCTGATTTTAATTTCCATTGATTATTTATTTTCCAACAACATATTATGGCATCCATCTTGCATCCATTTTCCATGAGTGGCTGTCAACAAACTTTCATTAAGTGTAGTGTTTAGTGTTTGAATAATAATGTTTCTTGCATTTCTTCTAGATTTGTCTGAAAATGATTTTTCTTTTCTTTTCTGTTTGTGATGTTTTTTCCTTCATTTCTGTTTGAAGCAATTTTCCCCGATTAAAATTATTTTAAATTAATTTATTTCTTTATTAATTTATTTCTTTATTAATTAATTAATTTATTAATTAATTTTACTTCTGATCATAACAATTTTAACCATGTTAAATGGTGAGATAAATTCGTCTATCTACAGTTGGATGAGAATATCTTTCCAAACAAGTCCCTCTGGGAAGATCCCTGTGAGAAGGTAAGTTGCATCATTGAAATCGACTTTATTATTTATTTTTTTAGTTTTGTCTGTTGACTCTTAATCGATCATTCTTAGCGGTCGTGTTTGTGCCAAATGTGTTCGTATTATTATTTTATATTATTATTATTATTTCATTTAATAATATTTATTTCATTAAGCGGGTCAACATTGCATTCATTACGGAGGGAATTCGTGCCTTCGGATTGTTTTTTTTTTTGTTGACGCATCGCTAAGTGCTCGGATGTTGTCGATGATGACAACAGCTGCAGCAACAACAACAACAATGATAACAACAACAACGACGATAACAACAACAACGATGATAACAACAACAACAAGGATAATAACAACAATGACAACAACGATAACAACAACAACGATGATAACAACAACAACAAGGATAATAACAACAATGACAACAACAACAACAACAACAACAACAACAACAACAACAAGGATGATAACAATCGTTGCAGCCTCATGAAGACTTTTGCTTCTGGAAAGAACGAAAAGACAGTCATGCAGTCTCTCAAAGACCTGGGTTTCCCGAGCGGAAAGGTGAACCGACGTCGTCGTGTTTAGATTTTATCGCACTAACGTTCATTATCACTGTCACCATCGTCGTCGTCATCATCATCATCATCGTCCTTTGACCTATTTCATATTGACTTAAATTAATCGTCGCACATTTTTTTGCCTTTTTAATTTTTGTTTTTTTTTATTTTGTTTTCTTTTCACAGAACGAAGAAATCGAGCAGGAAAACTTCACCTTTGAAAAGTTTTACAACCTCTACCACAGGATCTGCCCGCGGTCGGACATCGAGGGCCTCTTCAACGAGATGTGAGTTCGTAGCGGGAGTCTGACCAGATTGATGATTGATGATTGATCGATTGATGATTGACGATTGAATCAAACAAAAACATTAAAGCATTACAACTTCAATCGATATTCAAACGATGACCGTTTTCCTTCTCCGATGCTTCAGAAGCAAAGGAAAGCCGTTCTGGACCTGGCAGCAGTTTGTCAACTTTTTGAACGAGGTAATTGAATCCAACGAAGCTATCGGGCTTTGGCTTTTGCCATCATTAATTATGATTGTTACTGATTTATTGCTAATTAATTGGTTAATTTGTTTATTTACAAATTGTCAGAGGCAAAGAGATGACAGACTGAACGAGATCTTGTACCCCCTCATTGACAGGAGGAAGGCCAAACAGTTGATTGAAACTCACGAGGTCATCGAAGAGTTCAAGAGTGCAGGTCAGCCCTCATGAAACGTGATGTTGACTAGAAAGCAAATAAATAACTAAATAAATTAATAAATTATGCTAATCTCATCTGACTCCCCCACCCCACCCAATCCAAAATCAGATGGCAGCTGGTATGCAAATCAATTAATAAATTATGCAAACCATACTGACCACACCCACCCAATCCAGAGCAGCTATCAAGCAATCCAAAATTAGATGGTAACTAGAATGCAAATCAATTAATAAATTATGCTAATCATACTGACCACACCACACCCACCCACCTGCCCACTCCAGAGCAGCTATCCCTGGGAGGACTGTGTAGGTACCTCATGTCGGACGACAATCCGCCCGTGTTCCTGGACAACTTGGACATCTACCACGACATGGACCAACCTCTGTGCCACTACTACATCAACTCGTCGCACAATACTTACTTGACGGGCAGGCAGTTCGGAGGAAAGTCGTCCGTCGAGATCTACAGGCAGGTGCTGCTCGCCGGTTGCAGGTGATTATGATTATGATTATGATTACGATTATGAAGATGATGACAATGAAGATGGAATGATATTAGTGGATGATGATGACGATGACGATGAGGAGGAGGACGTCGACGACAATGTCGGTGATGGTGGAACTGATGATGATGATGATGATGATGATGATGATGGTGATGGTAATGATGATGATGATGACTACAGGCAAGTGTGGCTTGCCAGATGCAGGTCACATTGGAATTATGATTGTGATGGTGAAGATAATGATGACGGCAGTGATAGTAGAACCAGTGACGACGACGACGACGATGATGATGATGACTGGCAATGATTGCAATCCATGCAATCCAAGCCAAAGTATGGCACTTTTCAATAAAGGTACGTCGACTGCTTTCCAGGTGCATCGAATTGGATTGTTGGGATGGAAAGGGTGACGATCAGGAGCCAATCATAACCCACGGGAAGGCCATGTGTACGGACGTATTGTTTGTGGTGAGATGGATTGTTTGTTTGTTTATTTGTTTATTTGTTTTGTTTGTTTGTTTGTTTATCGATTGATTATTTATCAACGCGTGTCATACTTTACTGGGATTGATTTTGTTATCAGTCACTTGGAAAATGTGTTGACATTACAGCAGGGACAACATGCTTGAAGTGGTGATGATGAAGACGATGATGGTGATGACGATAATAATAATAATAATAATAATAACAGTAATAATAATGATGATGATAATAATAATAATAATAATAATAATTGATGGTGTCATTATTTACCTATTCCTTACACCATGTCATAGATGCTTACAAACACTTGTCCCTCGGGACTCACTTTTGGTCTTCTGACTTGACACGCATGACTTGCCATGCATGACTTGCAATGCATGACTTGTAATGCATGACTTGTAATGCATGACTTGCAATGCATGACTTGCAATGCATGACTTGCAATGCATGACTTGCAATGCATGACTTGCCATGCATGACTTGCAATGCATGACTTGTAATGCATGACTTTCCACGCATGACTTGCAATGCATGACTTTCCACGCATGACTTGCAATGCATGACTTTCCACGCATGACTTACCATGCATGACATATTAAAAACATTCAAATTTTGCCTCCCTTTATATCTCTGACGACGCAGTAGAAGAGCAGACGACGATGGAATCGATTGGCGGGTTCGCAACTCGTCCATTAGTTCGCTTCGAAGTCCATTGTTCGGTGTTCGATTCCCGCGGATCGACATCGACGTGCCACACGTTTTGGAGAGGTGCGCGTGCGTGCATTAATCTGTGATTAATTCCAATCAGACTACCTGAGAGACCGAGACCGTTAAGTGCCACACACACACACGAACGCACGCACACACGCACACACACACACACACACACAGGTGTTGCATAATGGGGTCACGTTACGATACGATAGGCGTTTCAGCCATTCCATGTTGCTAATTGGACTCTGGCGGTGATGATGACGACGATGGTGACGATGATGGTGATGATGATGACGACGACGATGGCAATGATGATGGTGATGATGATGACGACGACGACGATGATGATGATGGTGGTGATTGTAATGATGATGATGATGATGATGAAGATTTCATTATATTTGTGTCTGTATGCATGAATGTGAGTCATTTTAAAATGATTTCCACCTGCAATTTTTATCTCGAGTGATGGAAGAAGTGAGAAGGATCAGAAAGTAATTGTTTCAATAATTAAATGCATTTAATCGTTAAATGCATTTAATCGTTAAATGCATTTAATCGTTAAATGCATTTAATTCACCTTCGAATGGATTTCAACGTGGCCTCCGATGCGACGTTGCGTCCGTCGAAAACAAGTTATTTTTGTTAAATTGGACGATTATTATTATTATTATTGTTGTTGTTTATATAAATTGTTGTTTATTTAAATTATTATTTATTTAAATTGTTATTTATTTAATTTAAATTGTTAGGACGTCATCAAAGCCATCAAGGAAACGGCATTCATGACGAGCGACTACCCAGTCATCCTTTCGTTCGAGAATCATTGCAGGTTTCGCTCGATTTGATTGGTTGCTTTCGGAGTGACCTTTTTTTCCTGAGGTCGAAAGGTTCAGTGTTCAAGTCCGGCGCTCGGATCCGTCGCAGCCAGATTAATTAGGATTTCCGATGTCGTGGCATTCGAATTGTTTCTGATGTCGTCGTCGTTGTTGTTATTTCCAGTAAACCGCAACAGTACAAGTTGGCAAAATACTGCGAGGAAATCTTCGACGACTTGTTGTTGAAGAAGCCCGTCGAAGGATCACCTGTGACGTTTCATTTGTTTTATTTGATTAACAAATAATAATAATAATAATAATAAATATTAATAATAATGATGATAATAATAATAATAACAATAATAATAATCATTAATTAATTTATTTATTATATAATAATAAAAATTATTTATATAAAAGTCAAGAATAAGTTTTCAAACTTTAAGCTTCTTCTTCCGTGACGACGAATGCAATGCCATGAGGCGGTCACTGTTTGTTGTTGTTATTGTTGTTATGAATTATTATTATTATTATAATAATTATTACAATAATATTATTATAATATTATTAGAATTATTATTATTTTATTTTTTTGTTTTTATTTTGTTTTTTTATTTTTTTCACAAGTTGGAGCCTGGCGTTCCCCTGCCATCTCCGAACCAATTGAAGAGGAAGATTCTCATCAAGAACAAGAGACTGAAGCCCGAGATTGAGAAGAGTTTAACATTTCTATGCCCTTGCTTTGCTTCGTGTTTTTTTTATATATGCTATTTATCTTTGTTGACCTTGCATGATAAATTGTGCATAAATTATCATAAATCGTGCATAAATTATCATAAATTGTACTTAAATTATCATAAATTGTGCGTAAATTATCATAAATTATTTTTCCAATTACCATATTTTGATATTTGACTGCAGCACAGTTGGAGTTGTTTTACCAAGGACAGGACAAGGCCATATTGGAAGACAACGAAGCAGAAGATGCCAACGACGTAACGGGTCCGTACCTTTCGCCTCTCGTCGTTATAATATTACTAAGCGGTTAATTATGAATTCATAATTTAACGAGTTTTGTATTTCGCAGCCGGAAATGTCAACGGGAAGGTGGGATGTTCGTCTTTATTTAAATTTATTCGACAAACCGTTTAAAAACAAAACAATTACAAATAAAATAAACAAAAGACAAGTGCTTCTATTACTACTGCTCTCGATGCAGGAACACAATTTTGGGGAGGGGCTTAAAAGACCCACCACCCAATGAAAAGCTGAAACAACATTCCCTATCTGAACATCAAAAAATAATCCTTCATCATCGTCATCGTTGTCTTTGCAGCCGCCCGAGAAGCTTGCGTCGAATTTGACGCCCGAAGAGGAAAGTGCCCTGATGACGACTTACCAATACACCGGTGCAACCACCAACGTCCATCCTCTCCTCTCCTCCTTCATCAATTACGTTCAACCAATCAAATTCCAGGGTTTTGATGTGGCAGAAGGTAATGGGGATATGTATATCTATAATATTATTATAATTATATTATATAGATATATTATATTATATAGTATATATATCTGCATTTGTTATTATTATTATATCAATTGTTTAAGGTTGATTTGTTGGGAATTTTATTTTTATTTAAATTTATTTTTTTTTAATTCCTTTTAATTCGTTCCCCTTCTTTTCCTCTCGTCTCACCTCAGAGAAGGACTTGCATTACCAGATGTCCTCATTCAACGAGTCCGCAGCCATTGGTTGCTTGAAACAGGCTGCCATTGAATTCGTCAAGTAATCGTCCATTGTATTTGTGTTGTGTAATTATGTTATTATTATTATTAGTATTGTTATTATTATTATTGATATTATTAATATTGTTATTATTATTATTATTATTGTTATTATTATTATTATTATTATTATTATTATTATTATTATTAAGTTACAACAAGAGGCAGAACAGCAGGATCTATCCGAAGGGAGGTCGAGTTGATTCCAGCAATTACATGCCACAGGTAGTTATGATGATGATGATGGTGGTGATGATAATGATGGCATCATTCTATCTAATCTAAGAGATGCTTCCTACAGTTCCATCCTGATGCTCATGACTTTGCAATCATTACCATCATCATCGTCACCATCATCATCATTACCACAAACTATCATCATCGTCATCAGCATCATCATCATCATCATAAGAGTTACTTCCTCCAGATCTTCTGGAATGCTGGATGTCAAATGGTGGCCTTGAACTTCCAGACCTCTGACCTTTCCATGCAAATCAATCAGGGAAAGTTCGAATACAACGGAAACTGCGGGTGAATAATTCATAATTTTCGCATAATTATCATGTTAATTATAATTCATAATTTCTCTGACATTTTTTTTTTTGAGTTTATGAGTTTATTAAACAAACAATTACGTACACAAACGAAACAAATAAAACTTAAAATACAAAATAAACTCATAGGGTCAGTCTTAAGGAAGTGCAAGCTTTGAGCTTATACAATACAGCATGCTTTTGTGCTTTGTAAAATATATGTTCGATGGCATTAATTACATGAAGACGGTGATGATTGTGATCCTCGACCAGGTACCTGTTGAAACCGGACTTCATGAGACGGAAGGACAAAATCTTCGACCCTTTTTCTGAAAGTCCGGTGGATGGAGTCATCGCCGCCCACTGCTCCGTCGAGGTGAGAAGGTCGCGCGCGTGCGTGAGCGTTCGTTCATGGGTCGTTCGGTGCGCATGCGCAGTAGTGCCATGGAATCGATAGTCGGTCGATTCGATCGGTCTCGTGCGATAAGTCGAGCTACAGGTGAGTCGACGACAGGTGATCTCGGGGCAGTTCTTGTCGGACAAGAGAGTTGGGACCTACGTGGAGGTGGACATGTACGGTCTGCCGACGGACACCATCAGGAAGGAGTTCAGGACTCGAGTCATCCCCAACAACGGACTCAACCCCATCTTCAACGAGGAACCCTTCGTCTTTAGGAAGGTGTTTTGGGAGTTTTTGTTTTGTTTTTTTGTTTTTTTCATTTTCAGGCGATTAAAAATCTTTGATTGATTTTAATCTTTAAATAAAATAAAATCTTTAATTATTGTAATCAGACCTGTTCTTTTAAAATCTAAATTAAGTAAAGATCTATTTTTAAATTCAATTAACTAAGGTTATTTAATATCCACATTTAAGTTTTGTACATGTTACATATTAATAAATGCATTTTGTTAATAAATAACATTTAATAAGTTGTAATCCTCAAGGTCATTCTGCCTGACCTGGCGGTGCTGAGGATCGGAGTCTACGAAGAGTCGGGCAAGCTGATTGGTCAGAGGATCTTGCCAATGGATGGACTCCAGTCTGGTAGGAGGTTCACTTAATTGTTAAAACCCACACTATTGGCCGTGTTGGCACATCATTATTATTATTATTATTATTATTATTACTATTATTATTATATTTGGATAATTGTTTATCAATTGATAACACTGCAATGATATTAGTGATACAATATATTATTGATATAATGATATTAAAATTATAACGTAATATTAATTTATTATTAATATTATTAATAATAATAATTATTATTATTTATGTAAATATTTACATCATCTACATATTCCACTGCCTGCAGGCTACAGACACATCTTGTTGAGAACGGAGAGCAGCTTCCCCCTCTCTTTGCCAATGATCTTCTGCAGGATTGACCTTAAGACTTACGTGCCCGAAGGATTTGGAGGTCGTTCAATTATTAAATTATAGTAAAATTATTGATTATATTATTATTGTTATTATTATTATTATTGTTATTATTATTGTTGTTGTTATTATTATTGTTATTATTATTATTGTATATTTTGAAGTCCAACTCTTAATTGAAACTTTTAATTAATTGCGATTTTTAATTTAATTTAATTTTTTTTAAATTTATTATTAGCTTATATTATGAGTAATTTTATATCTTAATATTAATATTATGTTGCATTCAATATTTAATTGAAGTAAAATTCTCTCTAATTAATTCCTTCCTCTGTTATTCTCAACAAATCCATCATCATCATCTTCATCATCGTCACCATATTTTTAGATCTCGTGGATGCCCTATCCTCCCCGATTCAATTCCTGACTCAGGCAGAGAAACGCCTCAAGCAACTCCAGCAGTTCGGGATCGAAGAGTCGGACATCGCGGACCCAGGAGTCGTCTGCAAGCAGCAGGGGGGTTCGGCAGGACCCGAGATGGCCAACGGTTCGATGCCCAACTCCGTGACCATGAACTCTCTCATGAAGATCGACGTGGTTGAGAAGAAGGGTGAGTTGAAGAAAAAAAAAAGTTCATTCTATGAAAAACTATTAATGAATAAATTATAATTAATATCGCATAAATTATGCTAGATGAATAATATCGCACAATGAGGTTGTACATGTACAATTAAGGGGCGTATTGACATACATTATGTATATATTATAATGGCTTCGCATCCTACCCATCAGATGTAAAATTATTCATGAATAAATTATAGTTAGTGTTGCATAAATTATGGTCCTATCGACATACATCATATTGTTTATCAATTACATACCTGATTCTACCGATCAGACGACAAGACAGACGAAAACCTAAAGGATCTGAAATTGGAAGACCTCTTCAAGAACAAGTTCTTCCAGAAACTGAAGAAGAAGCAGGACAAGGAGTCGAGCAAGATGGAAAAGAGGCATTCAAAGGAAAAGACCAAGCTCTACGCCAAGCAGTGCCGGGAGGCGGAGTCAGTGTTGGCGAGCGCGGAGAAGGAAAAGAAGAAGCAGATGAAGACCAGTAGCAAGTAAGGTCTTAGTGTTGCTTCTCTGAACTTGGGTAGTGCTGATTATTATGCTCTTTGTAATTATATTATTATTGTTATTATTATTATATTATTATTATTATTGTTGTTATTATAAGTCCAACAAATGTCTTTAAAAATGCTAGTCTTCATTTAAATGCCAGTCTCTTTCTCAACAGAGGTGCAGAGCAAGGCGCAGATGCTCAGAAGTCAAAGGTTTGCAACAACTAATTATTCAATTTATTACTTAATTTATTTTATTTTTCATTTTGTTGATTCCTTATGCCATTGATTCAGTGCATAGTGTAAAGTCGGATTTAACAAATTATGTTTGCAGTATTTTGTACATTTTACGTCCAGTTGCAAGAACTTGTGTCGGAGCAGACCAAGGCTTGGACGTCTTTGGTGTCGAAGCAGACGGAACTGGAGTTCCAGATGAAAATCAGTCACGCTCGGGCGAAGCTGGATCAGGTGACGTCGTGCTTGGGTGACATGCAGGCAGAGCAAATCAAAAACCTGAATGCCAAACATGACAGGTTGTTTTTAAAAACAAAACAGAAAAAACTTCCAAACTCTAAGATTCATCGTCGAGATGCTAAAGATACCTTGAGAAATGCTATTTTGATAACCAATGCATAATCGTGACTTACATCGGAGACAAGATTTTGGAAATCTAAAATTGAAACTTGAATCAGGGAGAACAAGGACCTGAAGAACAAGCAGGCAAAGACGTCTATGGACTGCGTCAAGAACCTGTGCGCGGACAAAAACATCAAGAACAAGGCAGAAAGAGACAGGTTTGCCTTTTTGAGTTTCCAGGCTGCAGACTCTTTTGTTTATTTCTTAAATTTATCAGATATTTATCATCATAAGACATACAACGATTATCGACCAAAGACTGCAATAAGTGGAAATTAGTGACATCATAAAGATCTATGGAATGCTCATCGCATGAAACTACATTGGAGGTCCTAACTTGCAAATGTGGTCGTGCCTTAGAATCAATCGGTGGTTGATTCGTTTCGCAAAATAAGCCAATCGAGAGATGAATGAATGACAGAAAGATTCCTTTTTTTATCCGTCAGACGAATCAGGGAGGTGAACGAGAACAACACCAAGAAGTTCATCGAGGAACGCAAAAGACAGGCCATCCAGCAGAACAAACACCTCGAGACGATGAAGAAGAACCACCTCGAGCAAGCAGAGTCCTTCGTGAAAGAACTTCAACAGGTAAACAATGTGAAGATACTCTGCAAAGTAAACAAATCAGTCCTCCGCATCTTTAGTGCCGTGACTTGCAGCTTAAACAAAGCTAAACTACTTAAGCTCGCGTTCGTTCCAAAATGTAGAATGACAACCGATCAGGATGTTGTGCTGCACAGGCTCATTATTTATTGCTAGACTCGAGTCTAGGAATCTAAAAGGCATCCCATTTCAGGAGCTGCAAATGCTGGAGAGGGAGTTTGAAGATTGCAAACTGAACATGAAGCCACAGACGCCCATATAACAACAAGCTGACTCTACAAAGAGGCGTAGTAATTTTCGATACGAACTTTCCAAAATGTATTTCTTATAGTATTCGTACACAATAGATGAAATCATCTGGAATTGAATGCAAAGACATCAGATTAATATTTGCACAAATTCTTTCAAACATTCCCGGCACAGGAAACACGACGATTCCAATTCACAGCCTCCCCCGACCATTAATCATTCGCATCATCCACTTGCTTGTACTAGGGCCGTGATTTCAGGTTATCGCCACAGCAACCCGACCAGACTTAATCCTGGAGCATTCCATAGCTTAATCTTTGGCACGAGTTTCTTTTAATTACTTTACACGTTGTTGTGTTTCCAGTAAAAAAAAAATCGAGCTACAGAAAATGCAAACACAAGTGCTTTGTATGTTGATCACAACAATCATAATGGGTGGTGGTTTTAAAATAAATTATCATACTTTTTAATTCCGATTTAATAATAAAATTCTGATGAAAATCTAGTCAGAGCACTGAGATTTCAAGATTCTGACATCTGGCCGAGGTTGCTGAAATGGCCAGACGGCTGGTTTCAAAAGCATGAACCTGAAGTTGAAATGAATATTCATAGAGATGAACGTGGATGCGATCGGATATAGCGATACGATACAGGAAATCCATGCGCTTTGTCCAGACCATGTCGCTCATCTGGCTTCAGAAGCAGACTCTGCCTGCTCCAACTTTCTTCTCCTGACCATCTCCGTGAGATGCCTCACTCTCTGCAAGCACTCCTCCTAAACGAATTGCATATATTGGCTCGTTAATATGCTCGTTAAGCATTGACAAGTTAACTAATTAAAAGCTAACTAGCCCATCTAGGTTGTCAGCCCTTTTGTTGATTATTATTCTAAAGAAGGAAAGATTATTAATACAGAAGACGAGTTTATTAATTAGGATTGAAGCAATTCTGTCGATATTCAGATCCATGGCAGATTCGTACAAAGGTACCCCAATTTAAAATTTCAAATTGAGAGTTGCCATCAACTCTTATGGAACTCCAACAATGTGATGGAATGTCAGGGAATTCCTTAACAAAATAAAAATTGACCGACCTTAGTCTTTCCTGGCACGAGGCTGGCGACCTTGTCCCACCTTTCTGGGTCATCCTTGGGAATCTGGGTCATGGCGGATTCCAACAGCTTTTGGTGCTGTTGCGTCCATGTCGTCATCGTCGCTAAGTTCTGAGACTGAGATGATGTCTTAGTTTGAGTCTTGGGGACCACTAGGGTCCTTTCGAGAGGCTTGCTATTTGGGGTCGGGTCAATGAAGGTCGGGGGAGATTTTTGTTGTTTCGGGGGCAGTTTGGTCGGGGCGTTTCCCTCGTCCGAGGTCGTCAATTCGACGTTCTTTAGGAGGCCGTCGGCAGCTCGTTTGGTCAGGACTTTGTTATTCAGTTCGGACATGGCGGGGGCGTTGCTGTTCTTCAGTTGTTGGCTCATGTTGGTTACCTTGGCAACAAATGGCATTTAGTTTTCTATTGGACTGTAGGTTTGTGCGTGACTAAAGAACATCGTAGACTGTAGTCCGATGCCTCACCTCTTTCACGGACCTGCCCACCGTGGCGGAAATTTTCTCCCACCTCCCGGCTGTCCCACCTGGGAACTTCACGATGGCTTTCACTAGCATCTCTATTTCAGCGTCTGACCAATCTCCCTGATTATAAATTATCCTTATTAAAAAGGCCCAATTAAAAGCAATTTTGTTAATTAGTAATACTAATTAATTAATAGTATTAGTAGTATTACTCATCATCATTCGACTTATGCCCATCAAGGTCATGTGGAACTGACTGATTTTTTGGTAATGGACTCTTTGTAAGCGTCGTCACTGCTTGGGTTATCATGGATGAGTGGTGTTTTAGTGGTGGAAACCACTTCTGTGGGCTCTGCCAGTTCATATGTGAAGTTACCAACAGGCCTCGGTTTGCGAATCCTTGCCTTAGCTGGTTAAAAAAGATTTATAATAAAATGAGTTGTAATAGAGATTAATATGCTCCATAAAATAAAATAAAATTAATTAATAAAATTTCATTTCACTTAAACTTTTCACCTTGATCATCATCATCTTTATCGTCTCCTTCGTCATCAGAATTTCCTTCTGATGGCTTGTGTTTCCAAGTCTTAATAGAATGAACAAAGTGCAGGAAAAGACTCGGACTCCTGGAAAGCATCCAGCAACATCCTTTGAACATCAGCACAGGAAGTAAGTCCGAAAACTTCGGCTTGGGGATGAGCTGTTCCAACTCTTCGGATGGCGTCGGATCGCTTTCCACCTCCTCCGTCGTCTTCTGCTTCCGAGACTTTTTGTCCTTCTTCCGTTTGGACTTGTTCAACTGTTCCTGAATATTAAAATGATTTTGCATTAATTCACTTTTAACCGATGTTTGCAACAAAAGAAAAACATCTTTCAGCGTGCAGTGGTAGGAGAGCTTGGACAATTAATAAAAGCAAGCATCAATTCATCAGCATTCACCCAAAGCATCCTTAAATGATATTGGATCAAGACAAAGTCTTCTACATGGAAGCAGTCACATGATGCTAACATAAACAAACTTCTTCTCCAAATAGATGGACCAAGAAACAAGGAAATGCCCGATCGTGAGGATGATGGACAGAAGTATGGATGACTCGATGAGACCCATCTTTTTCACCTTCCTGTAGTAGTAAACAGGCTGCCTCCAATCTGGTAGCCCAGTTACCAGTATCTCATTGTATCTGAAGTTTGCAAATAAAACCGCCATGTTACTGGGTTAGCACCTCGAAAATGTAAATAAACTAAAGTCAAACAACGACTTACTTTTCCCTCATTTTCTCATCTTTCAAAATTTCATAAGCTGCCACCAGCTATGATTTAGAAAAGATTCAAGATTCAATGGCGAGTGAAATCTTGCTTAAATGTTTTTAACTTTAAGACAATTGTGAAAAGAATTAATATCAATAACCTTCCTGAATTGATTTTCAGCATCAGGATCTTTATTTTTATCGGGATGCAACTGTAGCGAGACCCTACGATAAGCTCTGCGAATCTCTGTGGAGGAGGCAGCCTGCAAAGTATGTGACACAATGTAATACGATTCAGTGCTTCGACAACTTTTTTACTTTTCACGTTAATACACATAAAATATTAACTTAAACTTCTAAATTTCATAAAAACTGATACTGCAAATCACACATATAGTATCAAGTATTGCATGCCTGATCGACATCCAGAAGTTCATAAAAATTCTGTCCAACATCCTCGACGACATCAAACAAAGCTAAATCGTCTGCATCCCATGAAATTGATGTTCCTATAAAGCAGCATATAAAAATGATCCAAGACAACCTCATCACGAAACAGTAACTTTGTTGATCAACAGAATTTAAAAGTGAACTTCGCTAGCAAAATTCATGGATTGTTTTTTTTAATTAATTTGACAAAAACCATTGTGACGTAGAATATTTATATAAAACATATAAATAATCATTTGAGTGTCTCAGGTTTGAATCTCAATTACTAAATTTAAACAAACTAAAATGGTATAAAAATAAATTATTAAAATATGATAACAAAAGGTCAACAATAATCTTTTGTGATGTAATAAAATCTACTTAAGGAGAAAATTTCCGCATCTTAGACGTGCATCAGCGCCTGCAAGTTATATTTCGTGCTTTTTAAACACAAGTATGCAGATTTTCGTCAAGACATTGACTGGCAAAACCATCACTCTCGAAGTCGAGCCAAGCGATTCCATCGAGAACGTCAAGGCCAAGATTCAGGACAAGGAAGGAATTCCCCCTGATCAGCAGAGGTTGATCTTTGCCGGAAAGCAGCTCGAAGATGGGAGGACCCTCAGTGACTACAACATCCAGAAGGAATCCACTCTTCACCTCGTTCTTCGTCTGAGAGGAGGTATGCAGATATTCGTCAAGACTTTGACTGGCAAAACCATCACTCTCGAAGTCGAGCCAAGCGATTCCATCGAGAACGTCAAGGCCAAGATTCAGGACAAGGAAGGAATTCCCCCTGATCAGCAGAGGTTGATCTTTGCCGGAAAGCAGCTCGAAGATGGGAGGACCCTCAGTGACTACAACATCCAGAAGGAATCCACTCTTCACCTCGTTCTTCGTCTGAGAGGAGGTATGCAGATATTCGTCAAGACTTTGACTGGCAAAACCATCACTCTCGAAGTCGAGCCAAGCGATTCCATCGAGAACGTCAAGGCCAAGATTCAGGACAAGGAAGGAATTCCCCCTGATCAGCAGAGGTTGATCTTTGCCGGAAAGCAGCTCGAAGATGGGAGGACTCTCAGTGACTACAATATCCAGAAGGAATCCACTCTTCACCTCGTTCTTCGTCTGAGGGGAGGTATGCAGATTTTCGTCAAGACTTTGACTGGCAAAACCATCACTCTCGAAGTCGAGCCAAGCGATTCCATCGAGAACGTCAAGGCCAAGATTCAGGACAAGGAAGGTATTCCCCCTGATCAGCAGAGGTTGATCTTTGCCGGAAAGCAGCTCGAAGATGGGAGGACTCTCGGTGACTACAACATCCAGAAGGAATCCACTCTTCACCTCGTTCTTCGTCTGAGGGGAGGTATGCAGATTTT
Organism: Hirudinaria manillensis; assembly: GCA_034509925.1. Classification (NCBI taxonomy): domain Eukaryota; kingdom Metazoa; phylum Annelida; class Clitellata; order Hirudinida; family Hirudinidae; genus Hirudinaria; species Hirudinaria manillensis. Next base: position 7,933,791 of record CM067534.1, read on the forward strand.
CGTCAAGACATTGACTGGCAAAACCATCACTCTCGAAGTCGAGCCAAGCGATTCCATCGAGAACGTCAAGGCCAAGATTCAGGACAAGGAAGGTATTCCCCCTGATCAGCAGAGGTTGATCTTTGCCGGAAAGCAGCTCGAAGATGGGAGGACTCTCAGTGACTACAACATCCAGAAGGAATCCACTCTTCACCTCGTTCTTCGTCTGAGGGGAGGTATGCAGATTTTCGTCAAGACTTTGACTGGCAAAACCATCACTCTCGAAGTCGAGCCAAGCGATTCCATCGAGAACGTCAAGGCCAAGATTCAGGACAAGGAAGGTATTCCCCCTGATCAGCAGAGGTTGATCTTTGCCGGAAAGCAGCTCGAAGATGGGAGGACTCTCAGTGACTACAACATCCAGAAGGAATCCACTCTTCACCTCGTTCTTCGTCTGAGAGGAGGTATGCAGATATTCGTCAAGACTTTGACTGGCAAAACCATCACTCTCGAAGTCGAGCCAAGCGATTCCATCGAGAACGTCAAGGCCAAGATTCAGGACAAGGAAGGAATTCCCCCTGATCAGCAGAGGTTGATCTTTGCCGGAAAGCAGCTCGAAGATGGGAGGACCCTCAGTGACTACAACATCCAGAAGGAATCCACTCTTCACCTCGTTCTTCGTCTGAGAGGAGGTATGCAGATATTCGTCAAGACTTTGACTGGCAAAACCATCACTCTCGAAGTCGAGCCAAGCGATTCCATCGAGAACGTCAAGGCCAAGATTCAGGACAAGGAAGGAATTCCCCCTGATCAGCAGAGGTTGATCTTTGCCGGAAAGCAGCTCGAAGATGGGAGGACTCTCAGTGACTACAATATCCAGAAGGAATCCACTCTTCACCTCGTTCTTCGTCTGAGGGGAGGTATGCAGATTTTCGTCAAGACTTTGACTGGCAAAACCATCACTCTCGAAGTCGAGCCAAGCGATTCCATCGAGAACGTCAAGGCCAAGATTCAGGACAAGGAAGGTATTCCCCCTGATCAGCAGAGGTTGATCTTTGCCGGAAAGCAGCTCGAAGATGGGAGGACTCTCGGTGACTACAACATCCAGAAGGAATCCACTCTTCACCTCGTTCTTCGTCTGAGGGGAGGTATGCAGATTTTCGTCAAGACATTGACTGGCAAAACCATCACTCTCGAAGTCGAGCCAAGCGATTCCATCGAGAACGTCAAGGCCAAGATTCAGGACAAGGAAGGTATTCCCCCTGATCAGCAGAGGTTGATCTTTGCCGGAAAGCAGCTCGAAGATGGGAGGACCCTCAGTGACTACAACATCCAGAAGGAATCCACTCTTCACCTCGTTCTTCGTCTGAGGGGAGGTATGCAGATTTTCGTCAAGACATTGACTGGCAAAACCATCACTCTCGAAGTCGAGCCAAGCGATTCCATCGAGAACGTCAAGGCCAAGATTCAGGACAAGGAAGGTATTCCCCCTGATCAGCAGAGGTTGATCTTTGCCGGAAAGCAGCTCGAAGATGGGAGGACTCTCAGTGACTACAACATCCAGAAGGAATCCACTCTTCACCTCGTTCTTCGTCTGAGGGGAGGTATGCAGATTTTCGTCAAGACTTTGACTGGCAAAACCATCACTCTCGAAGTCGAGCCAAGCGATTCCATCGAGAACGTCAAGGCCAAGATTCAGGACAAGGAAGGTATTCCCCCTGATCAGCAGAGGTTGATCTTTGCCGGAAAGCAGCTCGAAGATGGGAGGACTCTCAGTGACTACAACATCCAGAAGGAATCCACTCTTCACCTCGTTCTTCGTCTGAGGGGAGGTATGCAGATTTTCGTCAAGACATTGACTGGCAAAACCATCACTCTCGAAGTCGAGCCAAGCGATTCCATCGAGAACGTCAAGGCCAAGATTCAGGACAAGGAAGGTATTCTCCCTGATCAGCAGAGGTTGATCTTTGCCGGAAAGCAGCTCGAAGATGGGAGGACCCTCAGTGACTACAACATCCAGAAGGAAACCACTCTTCACCTCGTTCTTCGTCTGAGGGGCGGTTTCTAAGGCAGTCTCCTTAGGACTCTCTGAGTAGTTTTTTGTTTCTTTTCAAATAAATTGTTCCACTGTCATTTTGGTATTCGGTTTTCTAGACATCAAATGCTGAACAACGGCTTTTGAATAGCTTAATTCAATAATTGCATTGCAAGTTTTTTTCGTTCGTGCTCTTGTTGCAGTTGGAAATTTCGAAGTATTCCAGATGGACATGGGATGAAATTGTCGTGTCTCTTTCATTTTGTACTTGTCCGAAATTATAGACTTATGTTTGTTCAATCTTTGCCAATTGTAAAATCCTGGTTCGACGCATTGGAAGTTCACAAATATCCCATTCTAGTGTTCAGTCCTTTATCTTCTCACACAAGGCAGCCAGCTTACTTGGGGTTGACAAAGAAGATAATGAATGATTGAATGCTTCCATGTTTTGAGGACTTAATTAGCGATAGCGATTAGGCGTGGAAAATTCGAAGTCATGAGACAAGAGCGGAAATGCAAATCTGCACGTGTAGTAAGACGGTGTTGGATTTCCATGATCTGACAATGGAACTCCTTGTGCATAATGAGATCCGGGCTTGCGATGGCTTGCCATTTGGCCCCACATTTTCAGGTGTTAGCTGCCTTTTGTGCCTTTAGAAATGGTTTTCGTAGTTATCGTCGTGATACTTAGGCTAATATTATTACAATTAGTATAGTATAAACTCAAATATATAAAGTGGAATTGTAAAGTTAAGAATATTTTTATAATAATAATATTTCAGTATATTTTCTAGAAATTGCCCTTGATTCCAGGCGTATGTAAAAAAAAGATCATACGCGAATAACATGGTTTCAATGACGCCATTTTTAATTTCACACGTTTTAGACTCCAGGGTGGATTGACGTGCTGTAATCATGAACAGAGGAGTCGGCATATCTTATAACCGGATGGGTGGATGGGCTTATGGGTGGGTGGATGGATGGGCGGATGAACTGATGGATGGATCTATGGGCGGAGGGATTGATTGACGGATGGATGGGCGGATATATGGACGGATAGATGGATGGATGGACGGATAGGACATGAAGAAAAGCATAATGAACTCTTCCGTGCTCACAGGCGCTTATAAATTAAACCCGGTGCTTGCAAATCTTCGAAATAGGCATTCTATCACAAATTAAATTATTTTTTATGTTTGGAATTAAAATAGATTTCAAATTTAACCGATCGGTATTATTAAATATAAATTCTTAATTTATAGTCAAATTAAAACCCAAATTAAGACGAAAACAGTATTCCAACTTGTCAATGCAGGCTTTGTAATGTGCTTGCAAGATTATCGATCAGTGATCAGAGACTGAGAAGAATTGCTTAGGATTATGTCAGCAGAACTTCAAAGTCGTTTGACTTTATAAGATGTCGAGCCGCCAAAAAGTTGGATTGAAACTTGCCTAGAAAGTCTTTTTTGCTGGAATGAAAATTACTCCAATATTTGCTTGGATCATCTGCGGATTTGCCGTGGACGGGTTCGTAGACAATTTTGATGGACCAATCGTGCCATTCTTAATGAATCAAGTTGTCTCATTTCGCTATTATTTAAGCTAATTCTCTGGACTTAATTGTCTCATGAATTGGCACCGATTTCTAACGAGATTTTTTCCATGAGGAATAAAACGATAAACGATAATTAATCCACAATCCGAAAGAATTCGTATAACAATATTTACAAACGTGCTCCAGAATTACTTTTGAATTACTTGTAATATATATTTTTTATTATAAAAAATAAAAATTGAGGGACAGCATTTAATGTCCGCTTGTCCCAATGAGTGTTCGAAGCGATCTTTGTTGCTGAATAAATTTATTTTGCAAATCAATTCACAGCTGATGATGATTGTGAAGCTCTCCAAACATTCAAACGAGTCAAATGCACTTCATGTCCGATCTATTTTTCCATGACTTTACGATGAATATTATGAAATATTAGGAAAAGGTGTTCAAAAAACTAAAAAACTAAATTCATTAAAATTAGCATTTAATCACATTTTATACGCAACTTAATGTTCGGGAAATATTAGTGAATAATAATGAAATTAATAATAATAATAATAATAATAATAATAATAAATGGCTGTTATTTCTAATATTTTATTTAATTATTTAGTTATTTATTTACATGATCTATCAAATATTTATTTCCAAGATCATTAAAATTCGTTACCATAATCTTAACTTTTGTATTTTCATAAGAGGAAAATTAAAGTGTAAATTAATTCTAAATCATAAAGTTTCAGTTTCTGAATTTGGTCCTTAACTAGTCGCACATTTAGAGAATAATTGCATTTAATAATCGCAATTTATCGAATTAACTTTTAATCTAAAACGTGACCAGGAATATTTATTCAATGAACGTCTCTTCCGGTTGTCATGGCATGGATTTTCTCCAAATGTGTTTATTCGAATGGCTTAATAAAGTTAATTTATTCAAAAGGATTTAAATCGTAAATATAAAGTGTAAATTAACATTTATTTTCTATCATTTCAGGTAATTCTATAATGTCACTTTAATATCAGAGGCCATTTTGAACCAAAACCACATTTCTTGTCTTTATCGACTTTTTATCGGATCATTATTCTATGATTTCTAATCATTTATCGAATATTGGAATTAATTATGGTCGATCTTTTCCGCCATTTATCAGCGAATTTATCATCAAAAATAGATTTATTATCTTATCTTTTTTTTTTTGATTTGAACGAATTCCGCGTCTGTTGATGAGCTTACGAATTCACAATGAAATATGTAAAAACCATCAATAATAATAATAATAATAATAACAAAGCAGCAACCAAATCAACCGATCCAGGTCAGGCCAGCGCAGCGATGACGGCTTCACCGGCGTCAGCCGACCTCGCTTCTACTCGCGTCTCCTGTGCAAGTCCTACTCAGGCCTCAGTAAGAACCAGCTCGTCTTCTGTAGACAACACCCCGGAGTCGTCTTCAGCGCTATGACAGGGGTGCGATGGGCTATCCAGGAGTGCAACCATCAGTTCAAAGAGGAACGATGGAACTGCTCCAACCTGATCGGCTCGCTTGTCAGACAGGAGTTTCCGCTCAGACATAAGTTCTTGAGGAAAGGTCGGTTGACGGACTGCTTGGTTGATTGATTGAATGATTGATTGGTTGGTTAATTGATTGAATCAATGATTGATTGGGTGGCGGGTGATTTGATTGGTGAGTGAAAAGTGATTGTGCAACAAAGGTCATTTGGTTTATTAGTTTATTTTTTATGTCGAAAAATTAAATTAGTTATAATCAATTATTATATTTTCCGGTCTATTGATCTGATGATATTATTTTGGGTACAACTTCATAGGTACACAAAAACTACATGCAGACCACAGGTACACCTAAAGGCACCCCAACCCTAACCCTAATCCCAACCCTAGAGATACAGTTATAGATACACCTACTTAACCATGTACACCTATTACAACCTCCAATCACCACCTTCAGGCTACAAAGAGTCAGCGGCCGCACTGGCCTTGATCTCTGCCGGAATCTTCACGGAGATTTCCAAGACCTGCATAAGTGGCGAACTGCCCTCCTGCAGCTTCCGGAAGGACTTGATGACCTCCCAGAACGGAACCAGGACAAATCCCCAGGACTACTTTGCCAGTCTGTCATTCGCCAGGTGGATGACGAAGAAGTTCTTGAAAACGAAAGCGAAACCGAGAGACGCCAGTTGGATAATCAGGCAGCATAACCTGAACTTAGGAAGAGAGGTGACGTTGCTGCTGCTGTTGATGATGATGATGATGATGACGACGATGATAGTCATGATCGTGATCGTTGTACAATTAATATTAATAAAAATCAATTATTAATGTTATTTGAGTAATCATTTAATTAGTCTAATAAGTTGACCTTAATATGCAATACAAAATAATGCGATAACTCATGCGCGACCAATCGGACAATTTCTCTCTGGTCACGTGACTGGATAATAAAAAGCAGACTTGTGACTTGACAGACTGGAACGTTACAAAGGAATGTATTGAGAACACAGCCAATCACAGTGGATTATTTATAATTTCATAATTAATTAAATATGGTTCCAATAATTTTTACGATAGTGAAATTGGGTCTTTGATCTTGATCTTCATTCATTCATAAAATAAAAAAAATATTTGTTTTTTAATGAGATGCATAGAATCTCACCGCCTCGAACGAATCTTATTGGTCGATAGGCAGATGACATGCACTATTTGAGGCATCTCCCTCCACGTTGCAGCCAATCAGAGGCTACAACAAACTAAAATTATGAATGAAATAGTAGGTCAAGTTTACCATGTAAAATCTCTATAGAACTTTTTTATATTAAATAATATTACGAATATCAATATTTTATTAATTATTAATTATTTATATTGTTGGATCCCTAGATCCAATAAATTGAATAATAATTAAAATTATATTGCCGATTAATTAATTTAAATAATTAATTAAATTTAGTGGCAATATAATTTGAGAATTAAATTGGTGCTATTCAGACTCTTTGGTTATGTACCTTGACAAATGGATTTACCTCGGAAAGTAGAGCGAGAATTAGAGAACACCAGATTTCAAGACTTAGACATTTGAAGCATCGTGCATCTTCCAAGCCATCTGACAACTTTCAATAAACCTGACCTTCTATAATTAGTTTGAGGACCCCGGGTTATTACATTGGTGTCAGGAGTTGGATTTAGAGTTAAAGGGTGTCCAAAAGTAACTAAGGTAGAAGCTTGTTTAGTTGAAAGCGAAGGATGCCGAAGTACTTGGATGAATTGTACGTGCCTCGATTGAGACAAGAATTGAGAGATCGTGGCCTGGACTGCAAAGGCACGAGAGCTGAGATACGAGAGCGACTTGGGGCATGGCTGACAGAGAATGGCCATGACCCGGAGGAATACGAATTCGAGTCCGAATATTGTAAGTTGCTGAGAGAATTAGCAGAGGATTTGAGGGAGTGTATTAGGAGTATTAGGGGCGATTTGAAAGGCACAGCGGTTCCGCGTCAGGATGCCTCTTTGGTTTCTGGTGGAAACTCTACTGAGAAGAGTTCTGATGTTCCAAGTACCGTTTCTGGCAGCATTGGGATGGAGTCATTAGAAGGCACATCCAACCACAGTGCGTGCGTGTCTCCAGAAACTCTGTGCTTGATGGCAGACTTAGAGAACTCGACGTTGGAGCCCATAGAGTTACCAGATCAGGTCGAGTCGTCAGCAGGGCCCAGAGAGCTCACGGAGGTTTTAGTGGAGCAAGTGGAACTTTCGGAGGAGCCTGTGGGATTGCCGGTGGATCATGTGGAGTTGTTGGTGCAGCCCGAGGAGTTACTGATGAGTCACGTGGATTTGCCGGCGAAGCCCTTGAGATCAATTGGAACTGTGGAGTCTTCGGGGGTGTCCGCGGATCTACCAGCGGAGCCCATCGAATCAGCTAAGTCAGTGGAGCCTGCAGATGTTTCGGCTCCATTGGAGATCACAGAAGGGAGTGCTCGGGATTTCGAGACAATGCCTAGCATTGAGAGTGGAGCAGGTGATCCTGTAGAGAGTCTGAGATCTGGCGCCATGGTGGAGCAGGAGGTTGAGCATAGAAATGGCGATGTTCCGCGACTGAAACTTGCGGGACGCAGAAGTAAAAGGGGGGAAACAGAAATCCCAGAAGATGGCAAAGCAAATGGATCTGGGATTTGCAGCCATGAGATTGTTGGAAGATCGGATCCTATTCCTAGAGTAAAAATGAAAGTGGGAATAGATGTCTGTTCGGGACGAACAGATTTAAGGAGGGGGCAGTGTTGGATCCCTAGATCCAATAAATTGAATAATAATTAAAATTATATTGCCGATTAATTAATTTAAATAATTAATTAAATTTAGTGGCAATATAATTTGAGAATTAAATTGGTGCTATTCAGACTCTTTGGTTATGTACCTTGACAAATGGATTTACCTCGGAAAGTAGAGCGAGAATTAGAGAACACCAGATTTCAAGACTTAGACATTTGAAGCATCGTGCATCTTCCAAGCCATCTGACAACTTTCAATAAACCTGACCTTCTATAATTAGTTTGAGGACCCCGGGTTATTACAATATTAATATCATTGGTTTATTAAGTAAGTTTATAACTTAATCAATAGTTTATAACCCAATCAAAGTGATATAAGAAATTTGTGTTAAATTTCTCAGGCGTTCTTTAATAATAATGGCGCAGTAATGAGGCCAACTTGCAATACCCTCGTAGTATACCTGCGTAGCGATACAGGGTTGTTGACATTTGACCGTCGTCTTTGCCGCTAAACTTTGACCTCTTAATAAACACGAAGTTAATTTTACTATCAACATATAATTAATTATGATATTATTGGCAAATAATTATCAAGAAAAATACATGCGGCTGCAGTGCTATAATTCTAGACATAGAAAGGGGTGAAGATTGGGAGAAAGAAATTGTAAACATTATTAGCTATTTAACTTATTATTAATTAATTAAAGTACTAATATTATTATTATTATGGTTATAATACGGTCATTACTGGACCAGTATTTCTGTATCTGAGGAAAATCTTAGGTATCGGATAATGATGCCTCGTTCTGATTGGCTGTTGATGGAATCAGACCGAGCACGTGTTGCGCACCTTTGAGATTCCGTAAACTGAGAGGAAAAAAGGAATTGGAAAATCCATGTTTCTGGTTATCGGTTTCATTCGAAACATGTTTGGAAGTCATGAAGAAGCGCTTTGCTTATTCTATTTATTTTCCTTTTTTGGTAATTTCTTCTGTTTTAATTCGATATATTTATTTCTTTTCAAAAATCAAAATCAATCAATTAGTTAAATGATTCAAATACGCGGACTTAGATATAATTAAGAAATAATTAAGACGTTATTAAAATGGGTTCTTTTATTTTATAAAATTAAACTTCAATCAACCCTCAATCCGTACTCGTCTTCAGATCGTCCGTGAAAACTTCAAAGAGCAATGCCATTGCCACGGCTTTTCCGGCAGTTGTGAGGTCAAAACCTGTTGGTTCGTCACCTCCCCATTCCGAGAAGTTGCTCAGAAAATCAAGCAGAAGTATGACCTCGCCGTCAGGGTTAGGGCTGACCTTTGACCCATCGTTATCATCATCTTGTATCGTTATCGTCATTAATAACATAAACAATAATAAATTCTCACTCAACAAAGGTCAACACGGCCGACATTAAGGTCAAAATCCAGGTCAGGAAATGCCGACGGAAGAAGTTCATCGAACCTTTTCATGACATACGCCACCAAAAAGATCACTTCTTTGTGTACGGAAACGGGACCATCGTCAACAGCGACAGCGACAGCGACGACAGCGACAACAGCGACAACAACGGTGGAAACAGAAAAACAAGAAGAAGAAGAAGCAGAAAAATAAGAAGATGCAATCGAATACGAGTGAGGGGAATCCTGCCACGATCGGAACTGGTCTATAGCGAGGACTCACCCGACTTCTGTATCCCTGATCTACAGTTGGGTCTCTCCGGACCGCGGGACAGGGTCTGCAACGCTTCGAATCCTAATGGCTGCAGGAAGGTCTGCTGTGACGGCGGCTACAGGGTCGAGTGGCGCACGAAGAAGGTTCGCTGTCGGTGCAAGTTCAAGTGGTGCTGTGACGTCATCTGCGACACGTGCTACGTTCAGAGGAAGGTCGGATTCTGCAATTGAAGCGGAACGACCTTCGAATGGTCTCTCGAGTGATCTGCCCTTTGACCCGACGGGCGGGGTAGTGGCATTCCACGCCATCCCCATTCTCTCTCCCTCTTTAAGATGTCTGGATGAAATACTTCTGGTTCAATAGGCTTCAATTTAATGAAGAGTAGAGTCAATTTAGTTGTAATGAATTTTTAATTTTGCCAAGCCTTGACTTAAAATTAATTAAGAACTTTGATGTGAGAACGTTTATTTAGTGCTGAAACTGAATGCAAGAAGTTGTTTAAGATGCTTTCCAAATTCCAAAATGTTTAATCTTTGTTTTTTTGGTTAATTTTTCACGATTTGGATTTTAATAATTTCTAATTTGTGGATCCGAAAACGAAAAATCAAAACGTTCTTTAGTTAGCCAACTGCAGATCACGTTGTTTATTGACATTCGATTTGAAATATTTTACGCAATTTTTCTGAAATTCATGTATTTTATTCATCTTAATTCATTACTGACTGATACTTGAATTTACTTTTAATCATTTATTTCAATAAAAATAAAACAATTCAATGATCGCTTGAAAGTGTTAACAAACCTTAATATAGGGATTGCCCATCTCCAATCCAAGAGGATTCTCCATTACAATCCACGTGGCAGACTTAACAGGATATCAGACTGACATAACTACTACATAAAGTGGGACATTCCAAAATCATTCATAGAAATTATTTATAATTCAAAACTGAAACTGAAAGCAAAAAATTTCGATTCCTCTTGTGGAAAAAAAAACAACAAAGACATATGATAAAATATTTATTTTCAAATAATAATAATTATTTTTTTTTAGAACTGTCATCCATCACTTCTTGGACTTTGCTTTGAGTCCCTTTTTTCTTTCCCTGAGTTCCATTTGCTTCTTGTGCGTGGCTGCCCTGCCTCTCATCTCCGTTCTCTTCTCTCTTCTCTTCTCATCGTAGATGGCCTTCAGTTGTTTCATCATCTGCTCGACCTTCCTCTCTTTCGGGTCCTTGATGACGGCCACCCTCTTGACGGTGTCGACGACTTTGGCGTCCGTCTTCGGGCGGAACTCGAACGGCAGTTCTTTGAGAAGGTCCCTGGGTATCTTGAGGTCCGTGGTCTTCCTCTGGGGTCGCACGATCTCTTTGTAGAGACTCTTCTCGTCCGGATTCCTCTTGATTCCGCCGTCGAGTCTCACCTGCCAGGCGGTCCTCATTCCCTTCCATTCGCCCCTCTTGTCGGACGGCAGGAGCAGGTTCGAGACGAGATTGTAGAACTGCTCGACGGGCGTCTTCACCCAGGCGGTCAAGAAGACGATGTCGCTCATCTTTATCTTGTCCTCGAAGGTGGCCCTGAAACTGCCAGGCAGGATCTGTCGGTCCCCTTTGAGGGCCTTCTTCAGCGTCCACGCGTTCTGGACGGGCTTCTTGATAATGCCCCTGATGCCGCTCACGGTCTTGATCTGGGCGCCCAAGAACTTGGCCAGCTCGAGGTCGGAGTTGAACATCTTCTCAACGAATGCCGTGTTTGTGTTGATGAGGAATGGCTCTCCGCAGAGCTTCAACTTCTTCTGGATCGACGGTGCCTGGTCGACCTCCCGAACGACGCCTGTGGCGCAGACCCTGAACTCCTTCTTGTCCGGCAGGTGCGTTCCGACGGCTACCATGCCCGAAGCCTGGGGCGTCAGCGGACCCCAGAAGGTGGCTTGGAAGCCGATGCCCTGGATCGCCTTCACCCTCCTGTTGCGTCCGTTGTCATCGCGCATGCTGTATATGGGAATGGTCTGGAATCGTCTCCAGCCAAGAGAGACTGTGAGAGGGTCGTCAGTCTTTATCATGCCCTTGAACCATCGGTGCTTGTTTAGCGCCACCTGGCGAATTTCAGAGAAAAATATATGAGGTATTATTTGTTTGCATGTCATGAGTATTTTACAGGTTCTAAGATGTAGGGAATAAATTCGTTTTGAATAAATTATTTAATAAGTTTTTTAACAAAAAACTACAACAACAAAAACCACAAATCGACGCTTACGGTGACGTATCCGACGTTCCTTTCCTGATTCAAAAGTCCCCCAACGACGACAGGGTAGGTCGGGTCAAAGTTCTCCATGAACTCCGCAGGGAATCCCTTGATCTGAAGACGGACGTACAAACCGGGTCTGAAGCCTTCGAACTGCGTCCTCGCTTCTTCGTTCAACTCCCCAAATTCCGACATGTTGATCTGAGGAGGAATAAGAGGAGGATGTGTAGGGACAAGATGACTAAGGACAGTCCATAAACTCGCAGATAAATATGCGAGCGTGATTATTCAAATTAACATTACATAACAAATAACCAAGGTCTAGCATCAAAGCAGCTCTTTGTCGTTACTTAATACCTAATATGCATAATGAATTAATTATGAAATTTATTATTATTATTATTTCTTTAAATACTATAAATTACTTTATAACAAAAAAACAAGCATATCGTAAACAAATTATAAATCACACGACACAGTCGTAATTGTAATTATGATTGCATAATATACGCAAGTGCGGACCTGGGTCTGCTGGGCCATCTGCTCCTTGAGAGTTTCAAAGTGGTTCTTCTTGCCCGGATTCTCGTCGTCGTACATGCTGTCGAAGAGTTCCTTCTGCCTCCTCTTCCTCTCCTGGATCTTTTCCAGCCTCCGTCGGGCCCGTCGCTCCTTTGGCGTTTCTGGAACATTCGAGGTCGTTGAGTGAGAGAGACTTAATTTATTCCGATTAATCTATTTTAATATGTTAATAGCTCACTATGATAATATCGAAGCAAGAAATGAAAATTCATTTCCTTTACAAACCTGGTTCTTGGTAATCGTCAGTCATGGATTTGTCTTCTTTTCCCTTCTCTCCATCTTCTCCATCATTTTCCTCGTCGTCATCATCTTCGTTGCTCTCATCCCCCTCGTCGTCGTCGTCATCAAAGTCTTTGTCAGAATCATCGTCATTCATTTCTAAGTTTAACATACAAATTTAATCAGATTTGATCAGTCAGAAATTGTGATTTTAAAAAATCCAAACCTCTATCATCATCATCATCTCTGTCATCATCATCATCATCTCCTTTACCCTGACCACGTTGTCTGATCCTGCCCTTCACGGACTCCAGCAACTATGGAATTCAAAAATTAAAAAAAAAAAGAATTTAAATCTGACGATCCCAACAATAATCGACATCTTTCGAAGTGCGGTCATGCGTTCTTGCGCCCACCTTGTCGATGTCGTCCTGCTTGAAGTCGGAAACGCTCAGAGGCTGCACGGAGGACTCGACCTGGTTCGCGAGCCTGCCCTTCCTGGTGGTCTTCGCGACCTTGAAGAGTCCGTCGACGAGGGTCGAAGCCTGGTCGTCGTCCCCTTTTTCCTCCGCCGTCGGATCTGAAACGAAGAAACGGAGTGAGGGGGTCTGTCGTTCGAACGTCCCGTTGCCATGGATACGCCATGGTTACCATGGCATTTGGTGTGTGTGTGCGCGCGCGCATGTGAGTGCGTGATGGAATGTCCTTAACTAATACCTATCGATTACTACTACCAATTATTTATTTATTTATCACTTAACTTTAACACTCAACGAATAAATTATGGTCACCATAGTCGTAGACGAGACGTTGGATGTTGCCATCGTTCTTGTGCCTCTCGAGGAAGGTGTGGATTCCTTTCCTCATTCCTTCCAGTTTCAATTTGGCTGGAGAGATTATTTATAAAAATTTATATTATTTTTAATAATTATATTTTAATTTAGTATTTTTATTATTTTCAGGTATATTCAAAAAATAATTATTTAACTCTGATGCTACCTTTCTTGTCATCATCATCATCACCGTCTTCGTCTTCGCTATCATCCTCATCTTCCTCTTCATCGTCAAGCTCTTCACATTCGTCATGAAAGAGACGATCATTATCATCATCATCTGCCTCCTCGTCGTCGTCATCTTCACCATCAACTTCCATATCTTCTTGGTCATCCAACTGTGATAGACTCTCATTATCACCATTATTTTCATCATCATCATCTTCATCATCTCCCTCTTCCTCCTCCTCATCATCATCATCTTCACCCATGTCATCATCTTCGTTCATGTCTTCATCTTCATCTTGGTCAAACACAGGCTGTTCCTTGTTTTCATCATCATCATCATCATCACCATCCAACTCGACATTGTTGAACGTTTGAAACAGTTTGTCCTTTTCTGACATGCGCTGAATAAATCGCAAGAAAAAATGAACGAATTAATTTCAATTGTCTCCGGGAATTATTATTATTATTATTATTATTGTCAATCATTATTAATTATGCTAATTTATTATAAACAAACACCTCAGACCCACCCTCTTGGTATTGAGCGACTGGATGGTGGCCGTCTCTATGTACACGGCGTCCTTGTCCATCAGGACTCCGCCCACTCCGGAAAAGGGGGCGTAGACCAATCTCTCCTGCTTGTTGAGTGACCTCTTCTTCAACTCCCAGGGGAACGGACATGGATCGGGCACGAAGTTCATCTCGTCGACGGGGAAGTCCCCGACCCCGAGGACGTGGACGCCAGAGTTCTTCTCGAAGTGGGTGCCCCTCACGTAGCCAAAGAGGCAGACCGTCCTGTCTGTCTTGGCATCCTTCTTCAGCTCGTCCGGGTCAGTCATGTCTTCGACTCTATAGGTCGTTTGAATTAGTTTGTTCGTTGAAAGTGTTCATTAACTAATTTGTTTATTTAAATTCACTTAAATCTGCTTTATTTATTTAAGTTATTTAATAATTCTTAATTTACTGATTTAAGAATTTCATTCTTAATTTTCATTTGTTGAATTGATTTACCCAACATTAGGTAAATCAAGATTGCCATGGCAACCTCGGGGCATGAATTTAGAAAAAAAGAAAACTGACCTGTCAACGAGAACGTACGGATGAGTGGTCCTCCACTCTATCGGCTCGTACTTCATGACCTCGATGAACCGACCCAGATTTTCTATTTCCTTCTTCTGGTATTCAATGTCGATGATTTTGGACAGTTTGAAGAGCTTTGCTTTCTTTTAAAAATTAAAAAACGTTGAGGTTACACATTCATGAATATGTATTAATCATTTTTGAACATGCTACATTTATTAATGACTGCATTTACAGTAAGCAGATATAAGATATATCATAAATCATATCAGGTCACTGTATGTAAATGTGACCAAATATAAACCAGGTCAGGTCACGCATAACAATTAGGCAATCGAGTCTAACAGGGACAGTCTTCTTCCAGAACTGCTCCTTCTTCTGGATGTGTTTCCTGTTGCGCACTTGATCGATGTGCGTGAGGACACCCATCATCCTCATCTTTCCGTGGGCCTCGACGAGGTTGATGAATTCAAAGATTTCCATCTCGAATCCGAGATTGGCGTTGCTCATGAGGAGTGCCTGGAAAACATTAATGATGATGATGATGAATTTTGTATATAATTATTTACTAATTGTTATGAATTGTTAATGTTACGATGCAAGCAAATAGCGGATTGATTTAAGTTGATGTGATGCTTTTTTGGTTACCCACCAAGTCAGCAGTTTTGGCCAAGTCGATCATTGAATTCAAGTCGTTGTTGCATTCAACAAACGTGATCCTCAACTTCTTGCCTGGAATTAAAATCATTCGAAGATATAAACTTGAAAATCTCAATTCATAAACATATCATTCAGAACAGATACATATGTTGCCATCATTATTTGTATATCTTTCTGAGGATACAATGTAAATAAAAATAAAAATAAAAAAGAATAGCATACTTGAAACAATAGTAACAGGTCCCTTAATTGTAAGGACATTCTTTCCTGTGAAGTTCTTTATGAGACATCTTATTAGAGTTGTTTTTCCTACTTGAGGGGGTCCAACCACAGCCACAAGTACTGGGGGTGGAAGGGCGCTTTGTCTGTGGACGACAGGTCTGTGGAGCTTTCTCTCCCCGAGATCAGCAGCTCTGAAGATTTAAAAAAAATCGATTTTAGTAAGATAGACATAACGTTGGCAAACAGTCTGCAGGCAGCCAGTTGAAATCGTTCCATATCGGAGTAATTGTTGTTGTTGTTATTATTATTATCATTATAATTAGTAGTCGTTAATAGGTTGGAGTGCGTTGTGGAATGTATTGATATGGACCTAAGAAAATCTTCTAAGTCAACATTCCAAAAACACGGTCTTACCTTCTTACTGCTCTTTCGGTTTTTTTGAGAGAATGGAAAGAATAAGCCTTCGGATTTTGGGGTTTCACAACATTTTTCTCGGCATTGTCCTTTGACTTTTTCTTATCATATTTTGGACCCGCTTGTCGTTTACGATGAGGACGCTTGGACTCATCAAACGTATCGTTATCCTTTTCACTCATTTGCAATACTATTAAAACAACGTGAGATAGCGATAATAGACAGAAAAACGAAGTCCGAAAAATAACAACATAGGTACAGCCAAAATGTATATTGAAACGAATCGTGGATCTTAATGATTTTTTAGTTATAAAATACAAATGACGCAACAATCGATAAAATTAATTTACGATAAAAATTTTAGGAGTTCAGATCGTGCTACGAAAGATATTCATTTAAGATGCCTTTGGGACGTCTATTACCTTGCCACCTAAATCAGGCACTAACTCTTAAGTGAATTTAATTAAGTTAAAGATCGTATAATTAAAATTTATCTTCGTGCAAAATTGTTATCTCCAACCAATTTTAACATCCATTTATACCAAATTTAACTACATATTAAAAATAAATAATCGATTAAAACATTTAGTAATTATATTAGGTTTTAAAATATTTACAAATTTTAAATCATAAAATAAAAATAATGTGATCGTATTTCTTTGGAAAACACTTCCCTAATCGAGATACATTTCACTTCCAAGTAGCTGTGTGTTTTTGAATCTCCTTAGTTTTAATCGAGAAAATGGTTCAACTTTCAGAAGTTAACGGACTTTTCTGGGGTAAATTTTTGCATCATTTTTCCTCAGGAGTTAAAAAGTGAAAACGTGTTAATGGGTGATGATGTGAAAGCATGTGGCATGATTTGTGTCATTAGCGAAATGCATTGGACGGACTGCATTTCTGTTTTCAAACTATTGCTTTTAAATTTTGGATTATAAAAAAGTTGCTCGTTGTCGATTACAGGAACATGCGTGGAGGCTGGAAAGGGTTACTCCGAGGTTGTGGAGCAAAATGTATGTGTATCAATGGCCGCCATTGATCCGTCAAAGTGCAAGGGAACTGAACCAATCACTCTGTATCAGAAGAAGGGTGATGTTGAATTCGTCCTCTGCACTCTGGTGCCTGGTTCATTGTACCAGCAACAGCTTGATCTCATGTTTGAAATGGGAGAGGAACTTAATCTTGTCACTAAGGGAACTGGTTAGTTTTGATTCAATATTCAATTTGTTTTACTGCAATCTATTTTGATAGGTTTGATTCTCATTAATAACATTTAATATTTAATATCAGGGTCAGTTCACCTCACTGGGTACATCATCGAGGAGGACACGACACCCGAATACCCAGAAGACTTCGATGACAGCGAAGGAGAAGAAGAGGATTTCATGGACATGGATGACATGGAAGAGGAATTTGATTCAGATGATGAGGAAATTGAGGAGGTAGATGAAGAGTCTGAAGATGAAGTCGTGGTTCAGGGAAAGAGGAAGAAGCAACAGAAGGTCCCTGAAGCCAAGAAAGTCAAGTTCGAAATCCAGCCTGAAGAGAAGAACAACAAGCAGAACAAGCCTGGTGAGCAGAAGAAAAATAACAACAAGCAAAATAACCAGAACAAGGCCAACGAACAGAAGAAGGGCCAACAACAAGAGGTTTGTTGGGATTTTTTAATGAATTGATTAATAATATATTATTAGCCATTAATTTATTATTCAAATAAAATATCATCATATTTCTCTACAGCAAAAGAAGGTCCCTGAGTCTCCTGCTGGTGACAACAAGAACAAAAAGAAAAACAAGAAGAAGAACAAGAAGAACAAAAACAAGGCTAACTAAGAATGACAGCATTTCTTGTTCATCACTGACAGTTGTTTGAAAGATAAAGTTTAAATCTTCTTTTTCAAAATTTCTTGTTGAGGGGGTTGTTTGGATTTAACGGGCTGGAGTTGGGGCTGCACTGTTTGCCAGACTTTTGGTAAGTCTGAAGGGGTATAAGAACCATGCCATGATGTTGAACACACTGAGTTCTGTCATTTTGTACTGGTGTTTTGTGGCAGGATCTGGTAATTTGTGAGAGGCATAACAGCAATAACTTCCTTTCCTATTGTGAGTTATTATGCAAGTAATGGTTATAACTAGGAAATGTATTAATATAACTGCTATATATTCAAGATCTATGTCTGCAGAAAACTATGTCCTGCATTGCACTTCCTTTACAACCAGCACTTAAAAGTGATAGAATACTGTCTGTGGTGCACCATAAATGTTCAAATTTTGAGCAGTCATGAATTTCCAAAGAATAAGCTGTGAGACTCGTGCAGAATAACTGTTTGACTTGTTAGGATCAAAAACATTGGAGAAAATGTACTTTTCCTTACTATTGTTGAAAAGGTCTGCCACATCATTACATAACATTTCTGTATACACAAGAGAACCTAAGGTCACGACCTTTGAGGCTATAGTATTTCAGGAGAAGCGAGTAAGAGTAGGCCACCAATAAAATAAAAATGCTTGCATAAGTAGCTGGTGAAGCCATAAACATAAAGCAGAAAACTATCTGCCGGGTCACACAAAATAGACTCGAGGGCCGCGTATGGCCCGCGGGTCGTATATCGAACCCCACCCCTTGATTTATGTGATTTTTTTTGTGTTGGCGTTGGAATCACTCGACAGTCTAAAATTTACCGTATTAAGAAGATACCGGAGTATATCACTTAATATTTTTTATGTTGAAGTTTACTGTGCTTAACCTCCATATTAGAAATATTCAAATGAGGAAGGATCGAGTTTTTTTTTTGAAATCATTAATCATTGACTGACCCATTCTATTTTTCCTGTTCTTTCTGCCGTTATAAACGCTGTTGATCGATTCTTCAGCCGTTTTAAATTTCAAAGCCTTCCCATATCGCTTGGGACAGAAAAGATTTCAATAACAACGCGCGACATCGATCAGTCACCTAACTCTATTGGGAAGACGAGGTACAAAATTGGACGAAAAATCGTGAAAAAAGTTAAAAACACGTCCAAAAAATCTACAGCTATCCGAAAGGCGAATCGCCATTGCAGAACCGCTCGGATACTGCAGAAAAACATTCGCGCCCGAAATGTAAACAGGGAAGTACATTTAAAAGTGAACTTCCATGAAAAAAGAGAGAAAGTGAAAATTATTTAAACAGAAAGCAAAAGATAGAAGATTACAGAAAAAATGATCGGCGTTGCATAATTTCTTTGGATGTGAATCTGTGACCCTTCGCCTGACCTTTGACATCAGATCTTATTGATGCACAAGAGAGCTGCAAATTCTAAAACGTAGATACGGTGTTATTTAAAAAAAAAATAATGACTAATAATTGTAGATTATGATAGCAATTTCAGCGATGCTATCTTAAGCACGTCGATCAAGAGGCTTATGATAGAGACGATGATGACGATAACGACGATGGCGATGATGACGATAAGAGGGGAAAATTTGGTAAAAATTTTGCCTAGAATTCCAATCACGCCGCATTCTGCACCATGTCGATAAATATCGACGATGTATTTGCATACGCGGACATCTCGGGTCGATATTGGAGTGTCATCAAATACACTACCGATCGATCAATATGGCCGACCGTAGATAAACGAGAGGAGATTCTGAAGCAGACGTGAAATGTTGCCGAGACAAATGGACATTTTAATGACCGATTATATTGGACGATTAATTAATAAGTACTGACAGTAAATTAGGGAAAATGTTAATAAAATACCAACTGCAATTTCAAACCACAATACGAGGCTTTAACAACAACAACAACAATGTCAACAAACACGGAAACAGCCAACAATACAGACGGAGACAAACTCGAGCAAACAGAGCAGAAGACACATTAGAGGACAAGGAGAAAGAGGGGACTGACCGTCGTAACTGATGAGTCCGTCATGGTCGTGGTCTGCCTCCTGGATCATTTCATCGATTTCCTCTTCCGTCATCTGAGCACCTATGTTGCGCATCACGAAGCGAAACTCGCTCGCGTTGATGTGGCCCTGATGACGTAACCAATAGATGAACGGACAGACGGATGTGTGGATGGACAGACGGATGGATGAATGGATGGACGGAAAGAGGGGCGGATGGATCCAAAGGGTGGTTGATTAGTAAAGCGATTGTTGTCCGGTTGGTAAATAAGAATTTGGATGATTGAATGATAGATCGGTCGGTGTTGACAAGCATGAATGAGCCGATGGAAGGATGGTGAGCGGATGGAAGGACGGATGGATGGATGGATGAATGAATAGATGGATGAATTAGTGGATGTCTTAGTTGGAAGATGAACGGACCAGAAAGTGAATGAATGTTCGTAAAATAACTTGAATTTTTCAACATCCATCGTATATTCCATCGGTATTTGAAATAAATCCAAGTCAATATTTAATATACCCTGACGAGAAGCATCGGTCGTAAATATTAATGAGCTGATTATAATATTTTGGATCCGCCTCTTTCGTGTAATTGAATCCGTCTGCAATTCGTGTCGAAGAATTTCTCCTATTTATTTGTCAGACATTTTTTATCTGTTATGTTACCAGGTAAGTGGATGGATGGATGGAAAGGACGGTCGGGTGGATGGATGAATGGATGGACGGACGGAGAGATGGATGGATGGACGGACGGAGGGATGGATGGATTGATGGATGAATGGATGGAGAGATGGAGGGAGGGACGGATAGGTGAGTGATTCAGTGTAAAAGTAGATAAAGTGTCGAGTGTAGAATGCAGATTATTTATCAGAGAATGATAAATAATAATTCTCAGATAAATAATATTTTTTCTTTAAAATTCGATGCACTTTTATTTATTTATTTATGGAATTTGCATCATTCGCATCATCTTGAGAAGATGACATTCATCCTTCATGCTTAATGCTTTTCCACCTGTCGGTAAGATCGTTTAAAAGTGATGACGATAATAAATTTTAATCATTCGAAATAAAAACAAACAAACAAAATCAATAAAAACAAACAAACAAACAAAATCAATACAAATCAGACACAATCAAATACAATTTTGAAGTACCATCGTAAACATAATATCCACAACGTTCGTGAATAATATGGCTACTGATTATAATAAATTATGCTAATGTTACTTGGCTCTCTTTGTCAAAGACCCTGAAGGCCTCTCTGATTTCATCCTCGATGGAGTCCGTGTTTTGGATTTTCTTGGCCATCATGTTCAGGAACTCTGGAAAATCCACTGTTCCGCTACCTAAAAAATAAAAAAAAAATAAAAAAAATAAATAAATAAATAAGTTAATTAATTAAATAATATCAAAATTATATTATAATATGTATTCCACTTTATTTATTCATGACTTCATATTAAAAATATACTGACTGTCGTCATGCATCATTATCTCTCTATCCCTTTCCTCATCGATACGACAGACAATGGACTATGACACGCCCATCATCGACCCATCTCATTAATAGTGATTAATAAATAAATAAATAAATAAATAGATAATTAAAATAAATAATTAATTAATCTGAATAAATAAATAACCAATTAAAATAAATAATATAATATAATATAATTAATTAATTAAAATAAATAAATAAAATTAATCTGAATAAATTATGTTAACGACATGGTTAAGTCATGACCGTCTTCGTCGACTTCGTTGATCATGTCCATTAGTTCTTGTTCGGTGGGGTTCTGCCCCAAGCTCCTCATGACCATCCCCAGCTCCTTGCTGTTGATGAAGCCGCTGTTGTCCTTGTCGAACAACTCGAACGCCTCCCTGACCTCTGGCGGGTCAAAGGTCGTAGGTGAAGTTGGCGATTATGATGATGATGATGATGATGATGATGACGATGACGATGACGATGATGATGATGATTGGATGACGGTGACGATGACAATGACTTATTGAAGGATGGATGGATGGATGGATGGATGGATGGAATGCGAAGGACGATGACGGTGATGACGGTGGTGATGATGATGACGACGAAGATGATGATGGAGTGATTAGAAATGGATTCATTTCCATAGTCTTCTAAGTACCTGCGATTTGCTGTTCGGTCAACTTGGAGACGTCGTATACCTGGTCAAAGATTGGATTAAAAGTTCTTGCTTTTTTTTCAAAAAAGAATTAATTCATAATCTATTTAAAAATTAAATATAATTAATTAATTATAATTAAATAATAATAATAATAACAATAATAATAATAATCATAATAAAGAAATATTATTAATAATGTTATCACTAGTACTATTATTGTTTACGGTAGACGTCATCGTCATCATAATCCATTCCATTTTCAGAACAATATCCTCTGCCGGGATCAAAGGGGCGTGGCTTGAAAGGTCACGTGACATCGCTGCCCCACCCCCGTGACCGTTTGACACGTCAGCACAAAAGACTTTCTTGTTTACGATCGCCTCCTTACAGTTGTGCTATTGATTTGCTGATGGCCTCGTCGTCGTCGTCGTCATCATCATCATTACAGCAGAGTAATAATAATAATAATAATAATAATAATAATAATAAAACAAATAATTGATGTCATCATAATAATTATAATTATAATCATCATCGATTATAATTAATTATAATTAACATATTAATGAACGGCGATGTTGATATTGATGATGATACCTTGTTGTTGTTGTTATTGTTGTTGCTATGGTGATGACCTGACCTGCTCGACATCCCCTCTCGCGTCCAAAGGTTGAAAGGTTATCCAGCTTAATGAAAGGCTTGGCGCCTTCTTTATCTAATTAATATTAATCATTCGGATATGAATATTAATTAATATGAGTATGAATATTAATTAGGTGCACAGTAATTAAGTTTTTAACGACATGGAAAACCCAATAGTTCGTAATCACAAACCAGCAAATGAACTGGAACTATATCTATATAAATATATATATTATATATATAATAAAATAAATAAAATATAAAAAATAAAATAAAAATATATAATATATATATATATATATATATAAACATCACTCGCGTCTGTTCATAGAGTTCGACAGGTCACTCGGTCAACCTCTGAGCTTCGCCATTGGTCCGATGTTCAATTATGCAAATTACATGCAAATCGCATGCAAATCTATTCTACGGTAACATCGAGTTGGCGCTAACGATTGATGTTACGCCATAAGGTGGTTGCCTTAGCAACGGTCGGCTGGCGACGGGCTTTGGTAAATAGTCAATAAAAATGGTACGGCACAGTTAACGACGAACAGTTCGAGGTCAGTTCAAAGGTCAGATGTTATTTTTCGTCCAATCACAGCTCGACTAAATGGATATGCCCCGCCCCTCCCCTTTTATCTATCCTGCAAACAGATGACCTGCTTTTGACGTATCTAGGCCAAGACTAAAATCTAACCCTTTCGTTATTGGTCGCTTGCAGAACATGGCGCTTCACGCCGTAGTCGTCGTCATCATCATTCACCATTCATGCCATCATCGTCATCGTCGTCGTCGTCATCATCGTCATCATCGTCGTCATCGTCGTCGTCGTCATACGTCACGAGGATGGATCATTTATGACTGTTGAGAAGCATCTCATGCCTAATCCTCAAGTTAAGTCTTGCCTCACTCGAGATCGCAAACGAAATCCATGCAATCCCCTTCATTCATTCTTTCATTCGTTCATTCAATCAGCCCATCCATCGATGACGACGACGATGATGATGATGGTGATAATAATAATAGTAATGCTACTACTAATAATAATGACAATAATTCCTGACTATTCAACGAATATAATATATTATGAATAATATATGAATAATTCAATTCATTACAAAATAATAACAAATTCTAAATGCAATAATAAATAAATTAATCGAATATTTTTATTAAAATGAATGAATAAATAAAAATAAAAACGACATTAAAAAATGTGAAAATAATTTCTAAATTACAATTTCACTCTGAATTCCTGATGATGATGACGATGATGAGGACGATGATGACGACGATGATGATAATAATTGTGATGGTGGTGATGATGATAATAATAATGATGATGATTACCTGTCCAGAAGTTCACAACAGCGGAAAAATATCTGTTCTTTTAGAGTCTATGTTTCTCCAACAGTTGAATTGAACGAGTTGAATATATTAATTATTTATGTTAATCAGGGATTATAAATAGAAAGCGACAAACTGGGGAGGGGGGAGAGGGGGGAGAGGGAGTTCGGAAAATCCAAAAGTTTAAAAATAGTTCAGTCAACGTGAACTGAATTAAAAAAACTCTGCTATTCTTGCGATGTCATCTTTGGCACCAGAGACTTTGCAACGTTTCTTATAACGACGACGGCGATGACGACGACGACGACGAGGAGACAGAGTGATGATGATGATGACGGTAACGGTGCTCCTGATGATGATGATGATGATGATTAGGAGGATACCGAGAGGAGAGCGAGCTTTTCCAGGACTGAATGTCCTTCCTCTCCCGAGGATTCTTATAGGACCGTGATGGTGGTGATGATGACGACGACGACGATGATGATGATGATGATGATGACGATGATGATGACGATGATGCTGCTTCTGATCACGATGACTGTGGTCTTATAAACATATGACGACGACGACGACGATGATGATGATGATGATGCCGGCGACGACGGTGTTGATGATGATGACAATGACGATTTGATCCGTCGTCAAGCATGACAGTCGAAGATCCGAAGAAGATTTTATGAACCATTTTCTGACCTTCGACTATGAAAAAAGTGAAATAATAATAATAATAATAATAATAATAATAATTTTATTATTGCAATAATTATTATATTATATTATTAACATAATAACCATAATTATTGACCGTTTCGACGATAAGAATAATAATTATTGTTATTATAAATAAAGAAATAAATATAATTCTATCAATCCTTCAGAAATCATACCGAAACTCCAGTCAAGAAGGCAACAACTTCCGATCTCCTGAGAGACGTCTGCCACAGCAGCAGAGAATTGGCGGCAAAACATCAAATGAAGCGTCAGCATAGATGCAGAAGAGCGAGCGATTTTATGGACGACCATAGATTAAACAGCATAGAACAAACATCTGGAACCAAGATGACGTCATCGTCCGTCCATCCGGACAAAGTGGGCGAAAATAGAGGAAAGCAAAGAACCTTATAACGGATCGAAACATAGATGAAGGAGCGGAGCATTCCCGGAAGATTCTAATATCTATGCTTCACATGTAAATGCTATTTGAATTCTTTGGTTGACTGTAATTCCATCAAAATTCCGTTGTTTATGGTTGGTGTATTTATCAGTTAATGAGATAAATATTTATTATTGATAAATAAATAAATAAATAAAAAGCTGGATTTAAAGTGTAAAATATATTTACAAAAAAAATGTCATGTTTTCATAACCAATGTTTGCCCAGAGTTGCAAGTCACAACTCCATTTGATTAACATAAAATATTAATTTATTCTATAGCTTTTAATATATATATATATTGTTTTAATATATATATATATTAATATATATTGTAATATGACGTTTATGAATAAATTTAAATAATTAGTTGACCAATTCAACTGCAATTGGTCCGCACGAGAATCTATTTTTAGTTGGCGGGAAAAACCTTCGATGAAAGATCTTATTTAAGAATTGTTTTATCATCGGTCTTATCGTCCGAAGATAATGGAGTCTGCTTGTCTTCAATTATCGTTTTTATTTTTATTTTATTAACAATATTTTTTAATATATATAAAAATATTATTCAAAATTAATCCAAAAAATTGAATTTAAAAAAAATTATAATTTAACAGGGTTAATTCGTAAGGTTTTTATTATTATTATTATTATTATTATTATTTATTAATTTTCGATAAATATTACTAGAAATATTTTTTTCCTGGAAAACACCTGGAGGTTATTTATATCCTTCATGTGGAATTTCCTCCGGAGCCAAAAATGGCCAATATATCATGCGTAGTATTTAATTTTAATCGCCGATATAAATATGTTTGGTATGTTATTAAATTATTATTAATGTTATTATTATTATTATTATTGCGAATATTTAAACATAAATTAGTTATAATTGTTTAATTAATCTATCTAGTAATTTAGTAAGTTTAGTAATTCATTTATTATTGGCTTTATTATTCCGTGTTGGACTGAAAATAAGTACTTAATCCACGTTGTACTTAGTTGTACAACTGAGAGCGGGTTGCTATTCAGCTCTCGTTTCAACTACAAACAAACAGCGCTACATAAATTCCTCACCGCTGACGTGATTGGTGCCCGCCGGGGATGCGCAAGAATACGAGACGAGAAGAGGTCAGGAACTACTTTTTGTTCCGGCGCAAGAATACGGCGCATGTCAACATGCGGCAAGTCATTGTTTCCTGCTTTCAGATGCTCATAGGACAAAAGACACCAATGTTTTATTGAAGCTTTATGGAATGCTTTCTAAATGCCATGTTATCGATCTTTATAATAATAATAATAATAATAATAATAATAATAATAATAATAATAATAATAATAATAATAATAATAATAATAATAATAATAATAATAATAATAATAATAATAATAATAATAATAATAATAATAATAATAATAATAATAATAATAATAATAATAATAATAATAATAATAATAATAATAATAATAATAATAATAATAATAATAATAATTTGAATATAACATAGTTTATAATAACCATTTGTTGTCAAAAACCACAACAACAAAACGATGTTTAAATGCAATTCATTTTCAGAGTTACTGAATTTTCATTGGTAATAATAACAACAAATGTTATCAGCACCTCGTTATCATAAATGTTGTCCGTTGTATCTGCAACATTTCCCGCAACATTGCAACAACATCGAGGCAGCAAAACGAGTTGCAACAACATAGTGGCAACAACATCGTTGCAACAACACGAGTTGCAACAACACGAGTTGCAACAACATCGTGACAACAACATAACTCATCCCCTACCGCCATTAAAGTTCTCCAGTTTTCTTCGTATTTTCCCTCAAAACGTCCGAGAAAAATATAGCCATGTTGATCGCGATAACTTTTAAACATGTCTGTCCTGCTAACGTCCGAGTTTCTCTGTCTCTCTCTCAACTTATCTCTATCTGAATTTATCATTCTTTTCGATACTGGCGATATTTTCATAAATAAAGGAAAAGGGCTTAATCGAGAATAATTCATTAATTCATTCATTTCTTCGTCCGTTCATTAATTAATTAATTCATTCATTCATTCATTTCTTCGTCCGTTCATTCATTCATTAGTTCATTCATTCGTTCGTTTGTTCGATCTTTCGTTCATTCACTCATTGATTAGCTGGTTTCAGTGGCCCGTGACATCACCTATTGAAAGAATTGATAATAAACTTGTTATAATTTATGCAGATGGTCTGTGACAGCTGACATAATAAGTGTATAATATCCATAATTAACATATATTATGAACTATTAACACACCTTATGAATAATAACGAGAATTTCAAACTATATATATATATTTATCAGTTTAACTTTCAAAATAGTTCGTCTAGTTTTCACGCGTCTCTGGCGGATGAATTAAAAATATGCGGTCACCGATAATAACCACTCCCTCTGAATAGGGCCCTTAAGGGTTTGGGGCAGTCCCCATGCCCTGCCCTGCCCTGCTCTGCCCTTATAGTCAATAAATCTCGGGACACACAGATGGATAACACGTCAAGGGATGGATCAATGATGTGCAACACGTGCTACGCCAGGCTATAGCGAAGTCGTCGAGAGAATTTATTAGAAAGAAATCATTGCGCCTGTGTTGGTCTCTCACTCAAAAAATAATCGTTTCAAGCGTTTTGAACGATTTCATAATAATATTTAGATGATAATAGCAACTATAATAATAATAATAATAAGCAAGTTAAGATGTTGAATGTTAAGATGGAGACGGCCACGAGCTGCCAGAAGTTTGTCGTCGTCGTCGCTGCCGCCATCGCGTTTCTGGGCGCTCGGATTTCCAGTCACAAGCAGACAAATGAGGTTTGACAAACGAGGTTTCCTTGATAACAATGTCACTCAAGATGTCCATTTATAATCCTGTTACATGCAATAAATTAATAAATAAATAAATAAATAAAATTATTTATTTATTTATTTATTTAGTCGTAATCTTGATTCAGTTGTGCATGTCATTTCAGTAATGACGAAGACGATGGCTGCGGTGGTGGTGACGATGATGATGATGATGATGATGATGATAATAATAATAATAATAATAATAATAACTTTATGATAGCAGTATTTATTAATCCATAATAGCATAGTATTATAGTATTATTATAATAAAATAACTGATAATAAACTTATTATAATAATAATAATAATTATTATTATTAATAATAAACATTTATTTCTTAGCAACTCGGAAGAATCAAGTCCTTCGACGACATGCTGTCCATGTACGGACGTGAAATCACCGAAGGAAAGAACCTGGCGAGTGAAATATAAACACGTGATACACCTCATATTTTTAATTCATTCGCCAGGGTCGCATGAAAAATAAATAAAAATCATTTTGAGAGTTAAATTGATAAATATTCAGTTGAAATTTGCATTAATATTCATAATGTATGCTAATTATTATCATAAAGTGTTTTAATTATTCATAATATATGTTAATTATGTATTATATACGTACGTCAGGGTCCAGCTATTCAGGAAGCAAGGCGCCTTTCAAAAGAAACTGATGTCGTCAAGGAGTTCGTAAGATTTTT
>CM067534.1:7967500-7972500 GCA_034509925.1 Hirudinaria manillensis
GTTCTTTTGGGATTCATTGGATTCTTTTGGATTCACTAGATCATCATCATCATCATCATCATCGTCGTCGTCGTCGTCATCGTCGTCATCATCATCATCATCATCAATTCTTCAGCGCTGCGGGCTATTGAGAAGAAAGCAACTGAGATCATCTGTGAAACTCAGACGTGTATTTGTTGGAACAATTTTTAAAATATTAAAAATATTGAGAATTAAATATTAAAAAATATTTAAAATGTATTAAAAATTAAAGAACATTATCGATGGGTTTTGTCGATCTAAGGACATTTATAATTTATTGCTGGTGATCAATGCGTATTGATGGTGATGATGATGATGATGACGATGACCACGACGATGATGATGACGGTGACGATGATGATGATGATGACGTTGATGATGACGATGACTATGACGACGATGATGACGATACAATCGTCGTGGCACTACTTGAATTATGTTATAAAGCATTTAAATTCAAAATATAAAGAAATAAATAAACTTGTAAAAGAAAGATAAAAATGTGAAAATTGAACTTCAAGATTTCTTTGACAGCTTGAATAATTGAAAAATAATTAACAAGATTTAATAATTCTGGAAGTGAGGGACTGAAAGCATCATCGTCGTTCTCCTCCTCCTCCTCCTCCTCCTCTTCCTCCTCCTCCTCCTCCTCCTCCTCCTCCTCATCATCATCATCATCATCATCATCGTCATCGTCATCGTCATCGTCATCGTCGTCGTCGTCGTCGATGATCGGTAGTAGCAGAAGCGACAAAATAACGAATTAATTTAACGAAATTTATTTTATGTAATTTATTGAAATTTATTTTAAATTGTTCTGGAAATTGTTCTGAAATCGTATTTATTTATTTGTTTATTTATTTATTATTTTTTTTGTTTATTTTTTACTTTAAAACCGACAATTTCAATTTATTCACTTCGGTCACGATCTTCGATAATCTGACGTTCACGTTTGTTTGTTTGTTTTTTATTATTTCCAATTTAATTAATTAATTCGAAATTCGCTTTTTATTTTATTTATTTATTTGTTTCTTTTTTAAATTTTTAATTCTGTAATTTATTTTCCTTCAGCCGAGTTTGTCCAAGTCCGTATGTCTCCGATGATCGATATACAGGAGGATGCTTCAGAAAGTGACATCATCATTATCATCATCATCATCGTCGTCGTCACCACCGTCGTCATCGTCGTCGTCCTCAGTATTACTGACATAAGTTTCATGTTATCATTTGAATACTAGAGCATTATAAACTTGAAGTGGCGCTTCCATGAACCCCAAAACATGGCCCTCTGCCTGTCCTTCATGCTTTCAATCCTCGTCAGTCACTCCTATAAACCTTCCATTTGCAATCTCTCGCGTCATCTTCTTTCGAAAATTTTCAGCTTTTTATATTTTACTGCACTTCACTCTTTTTCAAGTTCTTCGTTCGTTCTTTCCACCATCTTTTTTTTTGTCTTCCTGTTTTTTTCTTCTTTTTCTTAAATGGACGCTTCAAGGCAAGAAATTCCTCTGGGGCGTTGATAGCTTCGGCATCAGTCAGAAAACAAACAAACAAACCTTAAGAGAAGCATCAGTCGGACGCGCATTTGAAACTGAAATGCGAATAAAAATCCCTCCGCCTTGGGGCTGAAATTCGAATAAAAATATCCTCGCGTTCGGGCCGAAATGCGAATAAAAATGTCCTCGCCTTAGGACTGAAATGCGCATAAAAATGCCTCCGTCTTAGGGCTGAAATGCGCCAATCCTCCGAGGTTGGAGTCAACAGTAATCAGTTTTCATTGGGGAAGTCTAGCGTTCTGAATGTTCTGTCTAAAGCACCTTTCAAGGTACCATCAGTCCAACGCCGACTTTCGATTAAGGACGACTTCGGCTGAATTTCTCTTCGGGAATTTAAGTCTTTTCTTTTTCGTTTTATTTTCATTTTTTTTTGCATTTCGGTTTATTTAATTGAGAATTCAGTTTAAATCGAGTTTAATTTGATTCAATTTTATCGTGAAATTAATTCGATTTAGGTCGTTTTATTGAGAATTTGTAATCGCTTTTCGAAAGCCTAATTAAATAGTCGACGGCAAATTAGATTATTATTATTATTATTATTATCCATAAATAATTCAGCAGCTAATTATCGTGATCAATTATCACAATCTTCACCTCTCGCTGACGAATCCTTTCAGAAGGACGGTCACGATGAGAGTGGCATTCATCGGCAGCGTGGTGACGAGGAAGAAGCAGGAAACTGTCAGCAACATGAGACCGAGACGAGAAGAACTCGAACCGCTGCCCTGGTCGCGCCCCGGGGTCAAAGGGCTCGCCTGATTCTTGGCCCTAGCTACCTTGACGTTTAAGGCGTTCTGACCTCTGACCTCCGAACTCGTGACCTCCGTGAAGGTTACCTTGACCCGATCAGAGTCGTTTGCCGATCTGTTGAACGAGGCCGTCGACTTGTGCCCGGAGCCGTCACCGGGACCGACATGGCCCGCGGTAGGGAGCTGGGTGGCTGCCAGCGTGTAGGTCCTCTTTCTCTTCGACTTGGCCACTGCTCTGATAATGAGGGAATTGAAGATGAGGATGGCCACGAAGGGCAGGAAGCAGTAGACCAGGGCATCGACCCAAGGCCAGACGTGACTGACCAGGATCTCGTGACCCTCTGCGAAAGTGCACGAATGGGTCCGCCCGGAGGAGCAAAATTCCGACTGCTCCCTGAGTTTCGTCGTCCAAAGGAGGTGGAAGTTCAGGAGTAGTGTGAAAGCCAACAGGCACAGGATCACGATGTAGGCATACCTGGATTGATTGGTTGATGGATTGATTGATTGATCGATCGATCAGATAGGTTGATCGATTGATTGTTTGCTTGCTTGGTTGAAAGTGAAGAGTTGGAAATGAACATTTACTACCTACAAAGTGACGCTGACCATGCTTGCCCATTCGATTTTTAGATTATAATAAAGATTCTGTCAGTTAATTAAATAATCATCAATGTTGTTGTTGTTGTCGTCGTCAATGCCGCCTTACCTTCTCCGACAAACCAGTGATCTCTTGAGAGGATGACACACAACGACGTATCTCTCGACTGTGACGACAACGATCAACCACACCGAGAAGTCGCTGACGGTGGAGCCCAGCATGTGGGTCAGTCTGCACAGGAGGTCATAGGTCAGTCGCAGGTCAAGGTCGGGTCGGACGACTGCCACCCACATCTTCGAGAAGCCTGACCCAGTTGCATATATATGGGTTAGATTAATATATTAGTTCAATTATTTGTTTTTATACCTTAATTAATTATCATTACGTTAACAGTTTATTATTTTAATATAATAAAGTCTCACAACCCCTCATTCTAAGACACCATCACGGAAACCATAAACAGATGATAGGTTGAGGTCATAAGGTCACGCCCTCTTAATGTCTCTCTATCGTCTGAAAGGCGGTATCTGACCTCGAAAAGGTCATGCTCTGAAGACCTAATGACCCGCAAAATTTGATCTTGGTCCATCTCTTCTTGATTGTTGTCCTCCACTTCACAACTCCGTTCACTTTTATATCTCGAGGGGACGTCGCTTCGTCCAATAGGAATGGAGTTATCTCGTGACGACATTTACATCTCAAATTACGGTCGCGTGATTTTTCTTCTTGTGAGAAGAAAAGGAAAACTCTTCATCCACACCATCACTCCTTCAAATATTCATTCATTCATTCATTCATTCATTCATTCACTCGTCCACTTACTCATCCACCCACTCACTCACTCACCTATGCACAGGACCACAGTATCAGATAGAGACAGGACCGTGAGGTATGAATAAGCAGAAATCTTCCTCATTGGTCTACGGCATAGAACAGCAAAAGACAAACAGTTCCCGATGAGACCGACGATGAATATGATTGGTGGAAGGTACAGGGTCAGCAAGAACGTTCCACCTGAGTCCAGCGATGCCCTCTCTCCTAATTGGGCGAATTAAAATTAAATAAATTCATAAATTCGTAAAAGAATAAATAATTCTCCCTAAAAGGTTTTTTTTAGCTTTCCCTTGATTATCATTCCCAGCACTGGCAATAATAACAACAATAACATTAATAATAATAATAAAAAGACGCTAAAAAAAGACTTTAAAAAGTATGTAGAGTTGATACCAGGACGACCAAAGACTTCGGAGATTCAGAAGATCTCCTTGCTGGGCACTGCCCACATTCTTCGAAAAGTTCTTGGGTGAATTGCTGAGAGCACTGGTAGTGCTCAGCATTCATTCATCACCGGCTGTGAGACCGAGAAGAAGCAGGAAAAATGTGTATAATAATAATAACAATAATAATAATAAACAGTATTAATAATAGCTGTGCCAATGGTTGACCATTTATATAACGTGGAATAAAACCCGCATAAATTAACAAAAGCCAAAGGTCAGCCCAGCACCGAAGGGATAAGCAAAAGAGTCTCCAATTTATGACATCTGATACCTAAAGAGGTCCGCTGGAAGTCCGAGACCGGGTTTTGAACTCGGAACCTTCCGGCTAAAGATCAAGCATTTTATAGGCCCGTGCTAGTCATCGAGGTTGACCGTAAAGAATCGACCCGGCATTATTAGAGTCGCCATGAAAGCCAGCCGTCCGTGAGGACGATGTAAATAAAGAATTATAATAAATTATGTTAATTTATGATGATTTTCTTGTTAATATTTTAAAAATTTACATTTCGTTTTAAATTTTTTTTTTATATCTTCGTCAGCGGTGACGTGAAACTTTGAAACTTGAGCATAGTTTGTCAACATGGCCGTGGATAACGAAGCTATAATTTTAAAATATGGCTAAATATCGCTTTCATTTAACTGGAATTAAATAAATTTAACTTTTAAATTTCCAATATATTACTGGAATGTTGGCTTTCGAACTTAGACTACAGCACAACAATGCATCAAGTAGCAGTTAGCCACTGAGAATATGGTGCAGTTATTATGCTGTTTAATATTCATGAGCGTCGAGCTA
>CM067534.1:7982500-8045000 GCA_034509925.1 Hirudinaria manillensis
TTCGTTCGTTCGTTCGTTCGTTCGTTCGTTCGTTCGTTCGTTCGTTCATTCGTTCATTCATTCATTCGTTCGTTCGTTCGTTCGTTCGCTCGTTCGTTCGCTCGTTCGTTCGTTCATTCATTCATTCACTCACTCCTTCATTCATTCATTCGTTCGTTCGTTCGTTCGTTCATTCATTCATTCATTCGTTCGTTCATTCTATCACAAATCCAGTGAAAAGCTTTTGATTAGCACAAATTGTGGGTCTATATTATAGACTCTATGATCAATACAGCAGATGATGTTAGTTAAGTTTGATAGCAAATTAGTTAGTTAGTAAGCCAGCCATTATGAATATTTCTGTCGTCGTTATTGTTATTGTTGTTGTTGTCGTTGTTGCTGTTGTTGTTGTTGTCTTATTAGTGGAGAGTGATCAGGTGAATGAATCAACTAATGAGAACTCCATGCCAGAGTGAAGAAGACGCTCGAATGGATTTCCAACGTCGCCACTCAACATGTCAAGCAACCCCCTCCTCCTCCTCTTCCTCCTCTTCCTCCTCCTCCTCTTCTTCCTCCTCCTCCTCCTCTTCCTCCTCCTCCTCCTCCTCTTTTCAAGGTCTTTATTTCATTTTTTTTACTACGAAACCATGAGTTGAACTTGGGTTTCCAAGGATATTTGCATCAACGATGGTTGTGATAAATTCTGATAAATTCTGACAAATCATTCTGAATAAATTATTATTGCAGTTAAATTATTTATTAATTACGAATTATTGCAGATCATGATGAATCATTGCAACAATTCTAATGTAAAAAAAAATATATTTCCAACATCCATAAACAACTTCTCCAAAAAACAAACTCGTAGCCCAGGAACAACATCATCAACTTCAAAAGATAACGACGACGACGACGATTACAATGATGATGATACAACAAACATCCATCCATCCGTCCGTCCGTCCGTCCATCCGTCCGTCCGTCCGTCCGTCCATCCATCCATCCATCCATCCATCCATCCATCCATCCATCCATCCATCCATCCATCCATCCATCCATCCATCCATCCATCCATCCATAATCCATCCATCCATCCATCCATCCATCCATCCATCCATCCATCCATCCATCCATCCATCCATCCATCCATCCATCCATCCATCCATCCATCCATCCATCCATCCATCCATCCATCCATCCATCCATCCATCCATCCATCCATCCATCCATCCATCCATCCATCCATCCATCCATCCATCCATCCATCCATCCATCCATCCATCCATCCATCCATCCATCCATCCATCCATCCATCCATCCATCCATCCATCCATCCATCCATCTTTATACCTTCTCTCCATCCTCCATGTGATACCTATTTCACATTAAACTGATTGCATGAATCATACGTGTGTACACTTTCAACTTTGCTTCTGATTGTTTCCACATTAAAAGGTTGGTCTCGTCGTGTTTGCGATGTCTTAATGGGTCATGCATCGCATGACCTGACCATGACCTGGCATGAACTCCGGGTCGAAGGTCATAGGGCGTGGTGCTCTCTGAACTTTTTCTTCGCTTTGTTTTGTTTTGCTTCGTTTTCTTAGTCTGGGGTTCAGATGTTTATCTTATTTTAAAATGTCTACATAAAACGATGAACGCGGAGAGAGATTCGTAATTATGGCCGATGAAATGTTTAAATCAAATTTTTAAATAAATGCTTAAAATTCGTCTGGAAATTCATTAGGAAATCAATAAAATAAAGTTACAATTAAATTATAATTTATATTTAATTATTAAAATAAAATAAATATGCAATTAAATAATTAAAATAAATTAAAAGCCGCAATGAATTTTCATTTCCCTTCGAATTTCAGGAAATTTTCACTTCCGATTGGTCGTGCGTTGATTAATAATTATTGACGTTAGGGCAAGCATAAAAAAAAATATTATTATTATTATTATTATTATTATTATTATTATTACTATTATTATTATTACTATTATTATTATTATCGTTATTATTATTATTATTATTACAAAAATCCTATTATATAATTTCAAATATTATAAATATATTTTAAGAGATTATTCAAATAATAAAGTATTATTTAAATAATTTTATTATATATTATACATTTATATATATATTATATTTATTTATTTATATTTATATTTTTATATACATACATCCATAATTAATTTTGCATATATTATCGGGTCATGCCATGTCAACGTCATTTGTAACGCGGGCGATAATTAGCATATCGTCTGCTAGGATCTGACACGAACTTAAATTTCAAATTGAGTCGCAATAAATTGATGGACATTTTTTTTTAAATTGTCGTCCTTTTTTTCCTGAAATATTTTTTAAAATATTTTTATCGATTTTATTGCAGTTCTAGCGTCGTCAATGTCACTTGTAAATGCATTTGGTTTTATGCCAAGTTCCTGCTATTATTACATTCCATCCATCCGTCCATCCATCCATCCATCCATCCATCCGTCCGTCCATCCGTCCGTCCGAACATCCATCCATCCATCTGTTTAATTATTTCTTTCTTAAAAAATAAATGTCTCATTCGACCGTAATTAATTTCATTTCATTAAAATATATATATGTGTGTGGATTTTAGCAATAAATTTGAAATCATTAAGTAATTTTCTTTTTGTCCAACCGGAAGGTCTCTGAAACTGTCATTAAATCAAACGCCCCCTACCGACATCTCACGAGATCCAGGTATTAACATGGGAATTCTTAGGTGACTATGGCCATTAATAAATTAAGGTATTTCTAAAAAAATCATATTTCATCGGATTACAAAGGTCTAAATGAGTCATCAATGCAGAGTCTACATCGTAATACGATGGCATAAAGTAATGGATACTAACTCATAAGCAAGGATCTTCAACACCCAGACCCTACCCTAACCCTACTCAGACCCTACCCTAACCCTACCCAGACTCTACCCTAACCCTACTCAGACTCTACCCTAACCCTACTCAGACTCTACCCTAACCCCACCCAGATCCCAACCTAACCCTATTCATATACCAATCCGCAAACAGACAAGACTTGTGCTCGTGTGAGTTTTTGCTTTCGCCTGTCACTTATCCAGATTAACGTTTTGTTTTACTGACACTTGAAGCCGAGATTCACATGTCCATGAATAAATGTCTGAGCATAAATGTCATCATTTGGCAAGAGGAGACTGGGTAAATAGAAGATAAATAAAAAGGACCGTGTTTGGACAGACACAGAAAAGTCTGTTTGCGTCAAGAATTTAAAAAAAAAAAGAAATATATATATATTTATATATTTTTATATTTCCGGCCAAGAAAATATTTTAAATTTCACCGATCAAAATGACGTAGATTTGCCTCAACCATTGTCCGGATGGAATTATGAATTGGCGGGAATTACCAGACGATTGTGAAAAATTGATACCGTGATGACGGTGACTTACGTTCTGGTGCAGATTGGCCTGGCCGTGTCGTGCTTCGCAGGGGGGACGTTCCGTGGAGATTTAGGGAGGGGGGAATATGGAGAGGCCCACGGCCTCCACCCATCCTTCGTCCTCGACTTTGGTGCATCACATCTCAAAAATGACTAAATTACTGCGTATCTATCTAAGGTCATTTAACCCTGCCTTTCATTTTCTTTTCTTTTAAATTTTCAAATTCCGAATTCGGAAGTCTAAAATAATTATCGAAATTCCACTGCTATAATTTAATTTTCCAATTTTAGAAGGATGGACGGTCCGACGGACGGGCGGATGGATGGACGGATGGATGGATTGAATGAACGAACGAAGTATGGTCAGGGACGCATGTGTCCATTTCGCTTCTGTTTGTTCCTTTTTTTTTCTCCAGTCGAGTGCCCCCTCTTTCGAGACAATTAAATTTGCTTGCCTCTCGATGCTCCGAAACTGTATCGGACTTCTTACGTCGTTGTTGTCCAATCGCTTTCCCTCGTGAATGTTTGCGAAAGTCTAAGTTCAAAGTTCATTGAGGGCCTGTGCCCTGGACGACCATAGTCTCCGTATTGACGCCCCCTATGAAGATTCCCCTGTTTGGCTAGGGCCACGTGAAAACGTAGTTAATGCAACAATTATAACCAATAACGGTCGTCATGGTAATTGCTTGGCTGATAATGAGTTAGTAATTCGACTATCGTCAGCCAAAGAACGGTAAGAAATAGTGGAAAATTGCCTTAGATGACTGAGGATTGGCTTAATGCAGGATGAAAATGCTTCCGTAAAAAAAGTGGAGGAAAAAAATAGTCATGTTTTATTCAAATTTCAGGAAAATAGAATTTTGTTTTCAAAATAAAAATAATTTTTTTTTGTTCGGAAGAATTGGCAGCAAAAAAAAAAGACAGTTCTGTTTCGCCAGTGAATTATAAATTTGAGGAATTTTATTGGCACATCCCTGTTTAGAACCTCCGGCATTGCTAGCTAGGCGAGCATAAAATTTGCGTGACAAGTTGATACGATCGGAATTATTCAATTTACAACTTTCGCTGTGGAAATGAAATAGATATTCATATAAAAAAAAGATAATAGCAAAAATATCCGCTATGTTTCATATAAAGAAAGATAAAAAAAACATTCGGTATGTTTCAATTCTTGATTAATCGTCCGAAACTTTATAACAAAGTCTACGACGATCGATCGATCGAACATTTTCAGTTTCAGCGTTTTCAGTCTCGGAATAAATGTAAAAAGGGTTGAAATTAATGATTTGCAAATAAAGTTTCCAATTCTGCAGATGTGATACGACAAAAAAAAATGGCGGCCGACGAACGCGCTTCGCTAATTGTCGCCTGCCACGTTTTAACCTCACCATATTTTATTTGCGCAGCAAAATTGAATTCGCAGATGAAGGACGAAATCAGTGCCTTTCATTCCAGTCCACTTCTGTACAAGAAAAAATAATTCTAAGGCAATATTATCTCAATTTTATACCACCGTGGAATAATTTAGCACCATTTGGGGGGAGATTTATGATAATAATTCACATAAACATCTGATGAAGAACACCATCAAAATGCAGAGGAGACGTCTCTTCAACCCTACCATAAACAATTGTTCGTGTCCTTTCTCGGCCTAAGATTTCTCCGCCATGTTCGGTGGTGACTGAGGACGTCGTCGGCGTCAATTTACGACTACGAGAAAAGTCGAGAGTCATGACGGAATCGTTTCTTGGCGGCACCACAGTTCAGATCTAATCGAGCATGTTTACGATCGCTGAAGAACGGGTCGGTAAGCTCCGAATATAAAGAACAAACTAGTTTTATAGTGCTTTTCGCTCAGCTAATGCTTTGCACCGAATAAGTCTGTTCTTTCGTCTTTAAATTTGGATAAATGCCGGGCTGAATGCACTTATTCGACGGCAAAGACCGATGTTTCTGCAAAGACTAGGGGAAGGCTCAAGAATAGGAGGTGTCGAGCAGTGTTTTGGACTGCATTTCTTATTTAACTCCTGTTTATTAATTTTTTTTTATTGCAATTTGAGTGATTTGGGTTTAAATGTCTGTAATTTGAGTTTTTGATTTAGATTCTAGAGGTCACCGTGTTATTTGGAGTTAGTAATTTTGCGTGTGCAATCGCACATTTTTTTATTTAATAATTAAATAATTTACATCAGAATAAAAATAAAATCAGATAAAAATTACCTGAGCGGAGATTTTTTTTTCGAGACCCTCGATGCTTTCGAACTAACGTCAACTTTTAAACAATAAATAAAAGCTAGCGATTTTTACGGACGAATTCAGTCGAACCATAAAATAACGGATCAAAATATTGTTTACATGCTGGAAAAAGATTTCACGAACAAAGTCTCTCAAAGTCCTTTCTCCGCTCGGAGCAGACGCCATTTATAAGGCGCTCAAAGGCGAATCTACAAAGCATGGGAATGTATTTCGCGGCCATCGCACGGATACGAATTTATGTCCGCCAGGATTTTTTTTTTATTTCTAAATATTGTCGGGTATTGGTTCGACATGTTTACGATACTTTGTATTCGTCCGATGCCCTTCGCCATCGCTCTATTCGCGATGCTCTGACTGTGTAGGAATTGTTGCTTTATTTTCACCTTGACTGACATCTTAACTGCCATTCATACTTCCTGCCGCCATAGTCTGTAGCGATTAGTGCTAAACGCTAAACTAAACTGCGATAACAATCATGGCGTCGTGGTTAATTTGCAGGCCAAGTATCCGTCACTCGCCAGGTAATGTGTTGTCTCAACAAGTTCGAGTTGTTGTGCTATGCCACTGGAAGTCAAAAGGTCACCACCCATACATACCCTCTCCTCAAATCGATTTTTAAAATTCTAGCGGGGGCATTGGCGAAGCCCTATCGCCCTTTTCGAATAGAATCTTGGAAACAAAAAACTTTGAATCTTTACAAATATAATTAAGGAGCGGCTTAATCCCGACATTAGCGGCTACGTTTCACTGAACGTCCATTCATATCTCCAGACAACAGATCGTTAATTTCCATTAAAAATGGAAAATTGTTCCTCGTAAATCAGACGGAAAATATTTTGGAATTATCGTCGGCGGACATTTTATTCTGCGACATCGGCGTCAGTTTATCCGGCATCGTTTATCGTCGAGATAATTCTATTAAAACAGGAGTTTACTGCAGTTCTGCTGTTTCTTTTTGAATTTGGCACGGGCCCGAGTGATCCATTGGGCCGCGGGGCACCGTGTTTATGCCCCCTGAACTGGACATTTTTTTGCTATCGAATTTAGCACGTTACGTAATCGATTAGCAGATTATAAGAAACGCATGGGATTCGTGAACAAGTTGACATCAAGAGGAAGAGAGAGAGAGAGAGAGAGAGAGAGAGAGAGCTAGGTGGCACTGGTTTATGACACTGGATTAAAGACATAAAAGGTCCAACACTTTAACGCCTAGAAAATTTCCTCGAAAGGTCAACTCGGGTGCAATTTATCTTCAGGACTTTACGGTACCACGGTCTCTTGTGGTGTGTCGACCTGCTTGAATGATCAAGTACTCAGGCCTACTCATTGTTTGCTGTTTTTGAGAATTGGTAATCAATTTAACTTATTATAAACATATTAATTGTATATTTTATTATAACCATATTAATTGTATAGCTTATCATAACCATATTAATTGTATAGCTTATTATAACCATATTAATTGTATAGCTTATTATAACCATATTAATTGTATAGCTTATTATAACCATATTAATTGTATAGCTTATTATAACCATATTAATTGTATAGCTTATTATAACCATATTAATTGTATAGCTTATTATAACCGTCACTGTTGATGTCAGCGTTCGTGTTACTATTTATTGTACATCTGACACGGAGACTTTGGTGGTCGAGCCGACGTGAAGCACGACGGCTCTCTGAAAACGGATTTTTTTCCACGGTGGTTTTAAAGGGTGGTTTTTCCCCCCGAAATGATAACCAATTTAAAACTCTTTTTTTTTTTTAACTTTTAAATGCGCGTTAGAAAAGCAGATATAAAAATTAAGAGTTCGACGCGTCCGGAAAGCAATTAAGAGGGAAAGAAAAAGATGGATGGCTATCCATAGGGGATGGATTGGCCGCCTGGAAAAGCCACGAAATGAGATTTTTGGGGGGATAGGAAAAGGGGAAGATTCCAATTCGATCGGTGAGAAATAAATTATCCTTCAAAAGTTTTTTTTTTAATTTATTTTTACTAAATCTCAAATTAATTGATAAAACCCAGTGGCAGGAAATCAATTAGGATCGATTGAGAATGAAGACAGACAGACAGACAGAGATAGATAGAGATAGAGAGAGAAGGAGAGAGTCAGAAAGAGTCTGCTCCGTCTGATCCAAAGAGAGAAGAGAGTGAACAAGATAAAAACAAGTGCTACGCTCAGACCCTCAACAGGTCGTAAACAAGGGTCTGACGTTCTGGAATGGACTGGAAAGTAAGTTTATACAGGGTCCCTCTTCCTCTGCCTGGCAGTCCATAAATTGGATTCCACGACAGCCTGGCAATTAGCTGAGAATTTCAACGGAACATTAACCAAAGAAAGAATAATAATGCATTTGTCCTCTCGTCCAGCGTCGATTGGTCCAGATTTTCAAAAGCTATGCAACTGTTTAATATTAATAATTAAGCTCTTAAGAGGGAAAGCTAGATTATGATAATGAGATGAGTTGACGATCATAAATTATGATAATCAGATGACTTGATAAATTATGATGATGCTATTCAACCCTAACCCTGACCCTTTCGGGCATCTTTAGTTTCACTTTTATATTTTTTTCTTTTTCCAATTTGTGTGATTCCGTTAATTTCGGTGTCTCCAAAAAGATGAATAAATAAAATAAATAAATAAATGATGGGGTTTTTTTTCTGGTGGGAAGTTTCGATTTCCGTTGGGTTTTTCCCAGCAAAGTATGTTTTTAGAAGTAGGTAAGACGTATAGAAAATACACAAAATATAAAATTATTTTCCGAATATTTGAACCTTTCGGTAGTTTTGGAGGAAATTATTTGTTAAGAATTAAACTTAATTATCAAATCCTTCCTCGTTCTGTAATCTGATAATTCCGGTGCTAACGAAAAATAATTCTAGAAATCCTTATGTTGGAAAGATCGACTGGATCATTTAGCGATCCCTCAACGTGTATATTTATTTATTTTTCCCTCATCATGACAACCATCCACGGACGTTGTTAGTCTGACTTCGTCTTTCTCCCTCTCCAGTTGCGGCAACCCCTCTTCCACGTCCTTGAAGGAGTCTTTGGTGGAGGAAAGGGCTGGATTCTAATGGCGCCACTAGCGGATGAGTTGTCCAGACTGACTGACTGACGGGTTTACCATCTTTTGTATTTATTATTTCTGCCGTTCAATTATTTAGAAATTAATAAATTAAATAAATTAATAATAATAAAATTGGAAGTAAAATTTCACATTGAAATGGCTTTATTGCTTTTAAGGGCTTTTAATTTAACAAG
The DNA here is from genome assembly GCA_034509925.1 of Hirudinaria manillensis. Classification (NCBI taxonomy): domain Eukaryota; kingdom Metazoa; phylum Annelida; class Clitellata; order Hirudinida; family Hirudinidae; genus Hirudinaria; species Hirudinaria manillensis. Next base: position 7,991,462 of record CM067534.1, read on the forward strand.
TTGTCCTCTTCGATTTGGACGTGTTAATTATTATTATTATTATTATTATTATTATTAAATCGTAATAAAAGCATCCTTTTATTATTAAAGGAGAGGATAATTTAATTGGCTTTATATCGGTGACAATAATAAAAATAATAAAAAATAATAAAATAATAATAATAATAATAAAATACCAAAGACTTCGGAGATTCAGAAGATCTCCTTGCTGGGCACTGCCCACATTCTTCGGAAAGTACTTGGATGAATCGCTGAGAGCACTGGTAGTGCTCAGCATTCATTCATCACCGGCTGTGAGACCGAGAAGAAGGAAAAATGTGTATAATAATAATAATGATAACAATAATAATAATAATAATAACATTGTCATCAAGCAATAATAACAATAATAATAATGTTATAATAAATGTCTGCAACACTTTTTTTCTTTCAGCCATACTTCCACTTACGGCGAAGATGAAGGGACGTCTTCTTGGAAGACGCATACACTCTCTTAATCCAGCATCTCCGGGAGGCGGTAGTTTGATGTCTTGGGTTGAGGCTCCAGGAATGCATCACCCTTCCGCTCCGTGCCGAGTTTCGAGCCGTCGGACGTTTATCCGGTATGGGACAAAAAAGCATAGAGAAAACTTTGTTTGTTTCGAGACAAATGGACCGACAAAAGAGGAAATTGAGACCGCCGAAGCATCAGTTGAAGGAAGGCGGAAATGAATATAAGGAAGAGGGAGTTACCTGGAGATGGATCTTAATTATCCACGTCCGTACGATTGCTTTGATGCTGACGTTGAACGCTAGGATCAAGCAGCGCTTTTGCAATCATCGTGCCATCGCCTTGTTGATCTGCTGGCGCATAAAAAAAAACCCTCTAGGTACGTTGGGGCGGAAAATTGGCCCACTGCCTAACGTGACTCGAGTCGTCTGCTCAGAGATTATTATGAGCGGGCTATCATTATCTGGATCGGAAACAATTGGAGAAATTGTTACGTAATGAGGATAATACTTCTGGAGGAATTGCTTTGGTCTCGATATTCTCTTTAATCCGGGCAATTTCAAAGAAAAATTTGATGCTCATTTATCTTGTTCCGAGATGTATCGCAGCGTTTTAACAATTAGATGCCCGGTCGACTTGATGTATTCAAATTACTTGTGTTATGTTCAGTTCGTATGTCCGTCACGTTGTTCTAGGAATGGATAATAAAAAAATAAAATGAAATTTTTAAGTTGTATCGTCATTATTGCTGAATTTAATGCGAAATTCACTCTAATAAGAGTTAAATTCACTTATTTATTTCGCTTATGTCATTGTAAGAAATATATTTTTCGCTTTTAGCTCCTGAACATTGTTGGTTAATTATGTAATATCGGAATAGTAGCAATATAATCTGATGTTGTGATCGTAACGATATTAAGTTGATAGGTTCACTGAGTTCATTTGGCCTCGAAAATTTCATTCAGCTCTTAGGTTCTGGGGGCACATCAGATTCAATTAGAGAAGTCTCCTCAATGCCTGGATTACCTGCGCAGAATTCTTAAACTACGAAACTATTCCAGGTTATAGTTGACAAACTGCATAAAAAGTAAAAAAATAAACGAAAACAAAGCCGGAGGGAATGACTTATGAGCGTTCAATTAGAATTTATAAATAGTGGATTTTAGTCTTGCTAAAGTGATTTACATGTTAAGAAACAGAGACTATTGGTCTCTGTTTTCACTCGTACTAGTCGAGACTATTTTTTGTTAAATTCTGTTGCTAATTTCTTTGTTGGAAATCTTCAAAGCTCTAAAAGCAATTACTCGATCGGCAAACGTTTGATTGATAGCTTTTTCGTTCTTTGAACACATCCCAAGACGTGACATTTATCAACCCACCAATGTTGGTTTGTTTCCGAACTTAAAGTAAAAATTTCAAACATTTTTCTAATTTATTTGGTAGGCCTTTGGCATTTTCGGTTCCACAAAATTACTTTTTTAAGGGTCATCTAGAGTTTTTCTAACCAAAGGTGACCGTTCTGTAAAATTACTAAGAAAATGCATTTTAAAAGGTTGTTCGAGAAAAACTGAAAAGAATTATAATTATCCTAAACAAATGCTCCGAAATTTAAATAATTTTAAGTAAAACTAATTTTTCTAAGAATGCCTATAAGATTTTCTTGAAGTCTGTCCTAGTGTAGACTGGATGTTTCGACCGATTATAGAAACAAAATATATCAAATAAAGATCATATTATTTATTAAGTAAAAAATTTAAATAAAGGCTAGAAGAAATATTATGGCATTGTATATTCTCACCACCAACAACACGCGAAGTTGTTTGTTTTGAACTCGATAATCTTTGCAATTGATCGGTTCAATTCCAGAATTTTGCAATCCGATATTGGAGTTAAATCTTGTTTTATTGTTGCTTCTTACTCTGTGAGTGGAGCCTTTTATCCCCCGATTTGCCATTTTTTCCGTGGACGTACAATTTGGTTACATTTTTTCACGATTCAGATCAAGATCCCTATCGATTTTTTTATTAAACCATTTTGATTATACTTTAAAATTTTTGAAGGCACAGCATATATTAAGCACCTGTTCGCTAGCCCAAAATTCAACAAAACTATCTAATTTGAGCTTACATATTACACTTGTTGCTTTGAAAAGTGCACCAGCCAAGTATTTTATTTTGTTTCCTAAATAATGGCTTCTGTATTTTGATTTTAGTTAGATTTAGAAGATGTCAGACCTTGGTAGCATGAAAAATGAAAAAGACAAGTGGTCTAATCTCGTGTGCCAAACGATTTCCACCTTGTGTAGAAACGGGATGATCGGCTGCGACGTCATCAAAGTGCAGGGCCTCATAGGGATAACCCTGTGCAACCAAGAGGTTTTTTTGGTAGAAATATCGGAATCGTTCGAGACTCCGATGCTGCCTCAGTCGGACATCGACGGCAATTCACTTCCGAGATCGAAATCGAGGAAGAGAAAAAGCGCTCATCCGAGGGCAACCAGGGTGCCCGACGAGGTGATGTCGCAGGACGGAGAGAGCAACGAGACGGATTACAACGTACAGCCATCTGTCACGTTTCAGGTGAATCTCTCGTTCTTCATGATGTCATCACTATGATTGTGTATTAATTAATTTCTGAATATATTGTATTATACTTATTACTAATATTTATTATGTTATTAATTATGTTTTGCACAATCTAGATGTACCAGTAAAATAAACAGTTTATGTTTTTTATTGTTGAAAGAAACATTCTCATGCTTACACAAAATTACATTCCAGCCAAACCTCATGGACTTAGGATACCACAATGATTTCTCCAAAGGCCAAGTAGACTGTTTTGACCAGAATCAATACCTAGAAGGACAGGACAGGAATAAAATAGAACTCCAAGGTTTTGAGGTCAGGGAAGACGAGGCCATGGCGATAGCGGATTACGGGTCACTTGTGGCAGACGACAATTCCGCGCAGAGGGAAATGCCCTCGCCCGCGAGGAAGTTGCGCGTGAGAAGGGAATTGGCCCAAGGCGTTGCCATGACGAAGCACACGGCCGAGCTGCTAGGCTACCAGGAATTCTCCCCATCCTCCTCGAGACCCTACTCGTGTCGGTTGTGCGAAGCCTCTTTCTCGAAGAAATTCTGCCTGGCCAATCACATAGTCACGGTTCATCAGGTGGGCGGGTTTTGGATGGATTTAAATCTGTGCACTTTCAATGCTTTGACATCTGCCCTTATAGTCAAGCAATTCTGATAGACCGTCGACAATTAAACTATTATTATTACTATTATTATTATTATCATTATTGTTATTATTATCATTATTATTATCACGAGTTATATATGCAGAGAGCCCTCTTTTATAAAGACCCCACAATTTTTTTGGCCAAAAATATTTAAATGAGCAGTTGATCAATGTCGATAATATTATCTACACAAAAGAAACCTAATAATTTTGTGAGCTATTTTAGGTCCAATTTTAACAAATTGGTTCCCTATGCACATAAGATTGGCGTCTGTCTATCTATCTATTCTTGTTCTGTTAACGAAAGGATTAATAAACAATGTTGACATGTAAATAAATTAACTCCCCGAACGTCCGCAGGTCGGTGGCAAGTACATCTGCGAGCACTGCGGCCGGCAGTTCCTGCAGAGGAACAGGTACATGCTGCACCTCGACAGACACAACGACGCCTCCAGACTCGTCTGCCCCAACTGTGGAAAGACGACGCTCAGGTCCAACTACGAGGCCCACCTGAAGAAGTGCACGGTCGGTCAACGGAGAGAGGGAGGGCCGGAGCAGTGCCCTCTCGACGTCACGGACCCCGACGACCTCGAGGGGGCGGATTCGGAGGAGCCCGGGGTCGTCTTTGAGATGCCGGGCTTTCTCCCGGACGTGAAAATAAAGCACGAGGAATTCGAAGGAGCGATATAGCGGAGGTAGGACGAGACGGGCGGTCCGTGCCCGTAGTTTTCCGAAACTGGTTCCCAAGTTCTCAGGGTTAGGGTTTCAAGGGCGCTCGACCTTAGACCGCAGTTTTGCATGGGAACCTCCTTAGGACAAAATGAATTTCTACGACTTTTAACGTCGTCGTCAGCTTTGTTTTCGTCGCATAAATCGATTCTCGTCGTCCTGTACGAACGTTGCCGTGGCGTTTTTTAAAGTTTATTTTTTCTTTCTTTTCTTTGCGACTTTTTTTTTTTTGTGCGCCGACGAATAGGAAGCATGCGACTGTTTATCGCGCGCGCGCGCGGTCCGAATTCGATCATCGTTTTGTTTTAAAACTCGTCAGAGACATTCCCCTTCTCTCGCGAACCGAGTCTCGTTCTTGTCCACGTGAATTTTTTTTCTGCCGTCGCAGCGACAGCGACGTCCACGACGCTCGTGACGTCCTTGACGCTCACGAGTTCTGAAATGTTTGAGAACAAAAAGTATGTCGTTTAGGAGCAATGGAAGAATTCGTGGTGCCTCTAATGTTTTTTGCCGTTGTTATGAATATAAACAAAGACGTTGCTGTTTACATCCAATCGTTGCTTCCTCGAAGTTCTTCAGAAAGCGTTCGGCAAGGTGGCGAACTCAGTCTGAACTTTCTTTGATTTTTGTTAATTGAATGTTAATCAATTATTTATTCATTTATTTATAAATTTATTTTTTGAACTCCAAAAGAAACAAAAAGTGAATTTAGGATGAGATTAACTTTCTTATGAGCTCCTAAAAGGAGCGATGGAGAGTCTTATCGTGTCGTGACACTTCAAAACTTAGAGTTTGGACAGCAGAGGAGTGGAACTGCTCTCGTCAGTCAAATCCAGGTAGCCGCCTGCCAGGCACACCTTTCCAGTCTCTAACACCTGTTCAGAGAAACAGTCATCGATTGGAATTTCATGACCCGAGAGTCGAATACCGGCCTACCTTGGTCTCAAAGTGGATCCTCTTCCCCTCCTTCCACATGTCCGTCCTCAGCGTTTGTCCAGGAAGAACCGGACTGGAAAACCTAGCCTGTCCAAGGATTCGTACGACCGAATTAATATTAACGAACCAAACGCTTTTGATGCTTCAATGAATAATGAATTGTTAATCCATTAATTGGCAGTCGAGGTGAGGTCGCTTTCAGCAGTTTTAGAAAAGAAATGCCTACGACCTTGATGGCTTTGAACTTTGTGACATCATTGTTGCAGAACTTTTGCAGCACCTGACGAGCTGCAATTCCATAGCTCGCAAGTCCGTGCAGGATCGGAGTCGGAAAACCTGCAAAGATGTCAACAACAATATTCCCAATGTGAGACTCCTACGGACATCATGGCAGCTATTCTAGCTGTATCTATGGGTATGTGTTCATGGTTGAATATCAATTTTCAATTTATTTCATTGTAAAGTAGAAATTGAGAATATTAAAGTCTTTTCTTTATTTAATAAATTTGAAATCCACAGCTCAAGAGAAAATGGACCTCCTAGGGCAGCAAAGGATGGATCAATGTGGAGTGGATTCCTATCACCCGAGAGCCTGTAAATGGCTGCCTGTTGAAAGATATTTCTTTGTGCAGAGAAACCAAAAATAAAATAAATTAAAATATAAAAAACAAATTAATTCAATGAAATGTAAAAGAAAAAATCAAAGCGTTTTGCGAGCAGGCGCCAAGGTGTCTGGTCTAAACCCTTCTGCTCATTCCAGTCTAATACATTGTTTTGTGGGAGATCCTACTGTCGACCCTGTCTAACCTGATCAACGAATGTGGCCTCCTCTGCACTGGCGTCCGGGCTTCTTTTGGGACGATCGCCCAAGGGCACAACCACCTTCGATGACCTTTCACCTCCAAATCCCCCTGCCCTTTGAATGAAGACCACTGCCTGGGCGAAGCTGATCTTGCTTCCGGTGCTGTCGGAAATGTCCACTGAAAGATTCGAGAAAGCAATATTTTCAGATCCACGACTAGTCCGACCGTCAGTGCCAAGAATTCCAACCATTTATGACTGCGGCGGCACCCGATCCTTTGTCGAGGAGAGCAGCGACGTAACTCTTACAGCGGAGAGTGCCGGACGTTGGCAGAGGCCTGAACAGTTCCAGGTACTGCTCACCGTGGAGGATCTGGAAAACGGGTCGTCGTCAAATTTGCAGTTTTCGACAAACTTTCTCTGAATCGAGGTACGTCAATCGATCGAACTAAACCTGACTGAGGTCCACGGATTTGCCATCGACGGTGACCTCTGTCAGCGACATGCTCATGAGGCTCGGAAGAGGCGAAACGGCAAACGTGGGGAGCGCGCAGAAAGAGGAGGCGTTCTCGTACAGGAACCTGAGATGGTCGCCATGCTTCGTCGACACTCCAACTGCAGAGGGACCAGAAAATGTGACAGGTTAGAAGTTATCATTAGCAGCTGATGATGGATGGATCATTGAATAACCAATTCACTAATTGTTTTTGATATATGACTATACCTCCCAGGGCATAGAGAATGACGTCCCTGTCACAATAGTTAAAAATGGCCTCCGATATCTTGCTCGGCACGGACGGACCGTCCTTAAAACCACAACCGAGATGTAAATAAATTAACAAATAACCTGACCCGAGCCATGGCGAAGCGTTAAAAACAAATTAAAACAAATTAGTAAACAAATCGTTGCATAAATAATGGACGTAAATTCAGATGACATCAGCTAACACTTACTGGTCGAGAATCCTTTTCGTCCTTTGCTGAATCATTGAAAGCTTGGAGTGTAGAAAAGTAGGTGGCATTGGCATCTGACAATGATTTATTGAGGAATTAAATGCATAAATCGATTTTAATTTTATAATTTATTCACGACATTCTAAAATCTATGTTACTCATTGTTATAATAATAATATTAATAATAATATAATAAAGAGGACAGTGACAATACTAACAATAGCTACATTTCCATAAAGTCAGTAAGGAATGTAAACACTCCACACTAACCATGAATATTCACAGGATGATGAGAATGCTCAAAGTCGCAAATCTGCTCCCAGTTGTCTCTCACTGGTCGTTAAGAATAAATTATGTTAATGTCAAATTCAAAACTGCCAATCAGAAAGAGATGACAGCTACTCTTGACCGACCATCTTCAGGAAGCATCTGTTTGTCGTTCCTGCGGACGACTTTTCCATCGGTTCTCTCCCACCTCACTTAAATTAAATGAAAATCATGAAATAAGTCCTTTTTCCAGTTTTTCCAGAAATTGATCAGAAATTGAATTAAATGCCAAATAAAAGAGCAAATAATTAATATTAAATTCCAAATGAAGGAACAAAGTTCCAAAACAAAACACAATGAAACAAGCCAGCTACATGAGATGACTTCTAATCAGAGGGAACAATCACTTCAAAAGCACTTCACCATGTTGTCATTATACAGACATGTCACAACAAATAATTACAATAATAATAATAATAAACATCAAAACAAATAATTACCATAATAATAATAATAAACATCACAACAAATAATTACCATAATAATAATAATAAACATGTCACGAAATAACAACAATCATCTAACATTTTCCAACCCATCCGGCTCCGCACTCAAAGAGATTCCCCGTGTCCTTGCAATCTTCATGGCACATCCAAACCACCAACGGAGAAACGTACTTGGCTTTCAAAGCATCAGCAACATCTAGATGGATGGTTGTAAAAGAATAAAGTTGGAGGAAAATACTAACTATGATAATATCGATCACAAATTCAAATAGTTATAATAATAACAAACAAATTATAAAAATAATAAAATGATAATATTAATATAATAATAAAACAAATTATAATAATAAAGTGATAATATCAATTTAATAAAAATAATAAACAAATTATAATAATAATAAACGAATGACAATAGTAATAAACAAATAACTCGACTTGAAAAATCAACAAAAAGAATAAATTACAACTTATAATATTATGTATAATAATAATATAAGAGATTGACAACAACCGTCTGGCATGACAGCCCTGGTGAGTCTCGAGCCAGCGATGGGTGCAACGCTGTTGCAGAGGATGTTGTACTTCTTGCCCTCCAAAGCCAGAGTCCGGGTCAAACCCACCACCCCCAACTTGGCGGCTGAGTAGTTGGCCTGCCCGAAGTTGCCGTAGATGCCGGCAGACGAAGAGATGGTCACTATCCTGCACGACGATTGAAAACAAAGTCTGATTGAAAGACCCAACCAATCGATCGATCAAAGATGAATCACCTTCCAAACTTCTGCTTCACCATGTGGGGCCATGCGGCCCTTGTGATGAGAAACACGCTTCTCAAGTGGATCCTTTGAATGAGATCTGAATGAGATTGAAGTCATTTTAGATTGTATAACTGTTTAATATTATCACAATTATTTCTTAACAATATCTATGTAAAAATCATATTTGTATTCATTCACATTATTATTGTTATTATTATTATTAAAATTTTATTCAATGTGAAACCAAATATTTAAAAAAAATCAATAACAATAACAGACAAAAAGTTCAAATTGGAAAATAGCATTTAAAAATGAATTATTAACTAATTGATTAATTAAAAAATGCCCACAAACATCAAAGGAGCAAAAAAGAAAAAAAATAAATTGCCATGGAGTTTGTTTAAAGATACAAACTCACCCCAGTCAGAGTCAGACATCTTGATGAAAGATTTGTCTCTTAAGATGCCAGCATTGTGCACAATGACATCTGTGATAATTCGATTTACGATAAATATAATTTAGGTGTCTGATCAAGTCATTGGCAATATCGTAAATCAATAACAACTTTGTTGCCACTTCTGCATGAAAGCACTTAGTGACTTTTAACCTCATTTTCTATTAAATTTGTCTTAATATGCTAAAATTTCTGTTATTTGGTTTGATGACCTTTTGAGAAATAACAATCCTTACCAATTCTACCAAACTTTTCAATGGCAAAGTCAACCAATTTTGCTCCTTCTTCAACTGAATCTTAGAATGAAATTATTTTATTCCAATTAAAAAGAATAAGATAAATCCATCACATTTATGGATAGAGTGCATGACTAATTTGGTCTTAATTAACTTAATACAGAAAAAATTAAATGTTGAATCCATAAAACCAAACAATCTAAGAATGAAATCAAGTGCTGTGAAGAACAAAACCATAATTTGCAACAGCTTTCCCTCCATTGGCAATAATCTCCTCCACCACCAGGTCTGCTGGTCTGGAACTTTGTCCTTCTCCCCTAGCATTTCCTCCCAGGTCGTTAACTAAATGTGAATTTCTCTTCAAATAACTTGTAATAACAACTTCAGGTCTTAACGACTTCAGGTCGATAAATGCATTAATTAACAATTAATTACATCGAAGAATTGCTTTAACATAAACGTCTGTCATTCTAACATACCTATAACCGATGCACCTCTACTGCCGAATGCAAGGGCATATTCTCTCCCCAGTCCTGGAATCAGAGATACCAATGACCGCGTTGGCTTTTTGAATTCAACAAAAACTTTAATCCCAACTGAAAGTTTTAAAACGCACCGTTACCAGCCCCTGTAACGAGAACAACTCTGTCTTCGAATCGTAACATCACCTGTGCAACAAAAGAACGCACAGAACCCAACTTTAAATCGCCCGAATGCTCACCTATCGCCAGACGATGTCGCAAATAAGGCGACCTTAACTAAAAGTGAACTTGGTTCTCAATTGAACTTTGAAGCGTTTCAAATGTACCACCCGTTGCCGATAAGAATCTACTCATCTATTGTTATAATATCTTTACTTTTGAATGACAGAAGACAATCCCAATTGCCCACGATCTTTTACGCGAACCAAAAAACTCCCGATAAGAACGTTTAAGAAGTCGTTTAAGAAGAGACAGTGGAAAAATGAGACCGACAAGTACAAAGACCGAAAGTCAAAACCTTTCGGAGGAAATTTTAGAATTATTTCAAATTAGACACAAAATTATCAGCAGCCTTGAACGTCCTGAGGAAGAATAAATAATTGAATAAGCATATGCCCGACGTGATAAAGAAGCCCACAGTCTCATAAATGAACCGAGGAGCGAATATCTTCCAGACCATGAGATGTCTTCGGTGAAGAGTTACACAAATCATCGAGCCAAGCAACTGAAAAATACATTTTAAAAAATATGATCATTTGTGGCATTTTCATTGTTCAACATCAACATTACCTTCAAAGCGCTTAAAAGCAAAACCTTGAGACATAACTGCGACATCATGCTCTTCTTATCCTCCTCACAGATCAGAAACTCCCCCTTTACAGTGTTACTTTCACTATTTGAAGCCAGATTATCACTTCCTGGATCATTACTTTTTCTGCCCAATTCACCCCTGGTGAAGGGCCAATACACCAGAAGAGGCAATGCCAACGAGACGACGATCTGAGATGCAAAAGTATTCAACCCGATGAGTACTGCCGGGATTAAGTTGGTATGGAAATCTCCCTCAAAGCCGTGGTAGGCAGCTTCCCATCTGATGGATGTTATGGTTGGATGGTGCCCAAAAGAATAAAATCTTTCACAGGAAAGCAGGAGCAACGGAATAATACTGCTTATCGGTACCTGATCTGGATGGGATGATGAAAGAATTACTTTAAATCTCGATGCAAGAATTGTTGAACAATAATTAAGCGATAGCTAACCGAATGCAAGTTGAGATCCGATCCTCATATTAAGGGAATGGCATTCCAGAATGACAAACAAGACCGCAAAAAGCAAAAACATGCTTGGACCAAAGGAAACGTCCAGCAGCATCATGAGCAAAATCATTGTAACGAGTAGCAGAGCGAGAAGAGGAGAAGAGAATATCGTGGCAAGTCCGTAGACAAAAATCTTCGGCTCGCTTTCTTCAGAATGCCGTTCTCCCGCACGACCGATCGTCCAATTGGCTCGGAGCTGTCGGAAGATCTGGGGCACGACGTCTTGTGACAAACTGCCATTAACAAGTACGTTGTTCAAAATGGCCGAATTTAAATTATCCCTGGTCGTAGGCGGCACGTGTTTGACGACAAATGTGCACAGAGGCCGTGCCAAGATCATTACCAGGGACGTGAAGACGGACAAATAGACCAGCTTAGCCACAGGAAGAGCCAAAACAGTCAGCTGCTTCAGACTAGACTTTGAGCCAATCTTGAGACACCAGTAAGCAATGACAAGAAGAGAGGAAAAGAAGGCAACGTATTTGAATGCCACAATGGCCGGGGACCAGCCATTCGCGTTGCCATTTCTACGAAGCCACTGGTAAATACCGACGACGATGAAGAGGATGGCGATGGTAGAAAGAAGAAATTGGTGTTTATTGTGGATAATCGTTTCATCTTCGGATGTGCTTTGCTGCAAGAGCCACGACTCTGTACAATTCGTCTGCTCTTCTCTGCACGTCTGGAATGTCCTGGAAAGGCAGAGCAAGAAATTTGCTGCCATTGAAAAAAGCATGAGCAGTAAGACGTATCCTTTGATGGATGGTTTTGAATCTGCAAAGAATTTCTTCGAAGTCTTACTCAAACCCGAAATGCACGAAGTAGAGTAATCATGAGCAACACAGACGAACTGAATGTACAGACAGGTTTGTAAAAGAAAGGAAGCCACAGAACCCTCGTAGACAATGAAGCTATTGGATAGCAGTGATAAGATGTAAACAAGCCAAATAACAATGGAAATTACTTCTTTAATGTTGACAGCATCCAATGAGCTCTTAAACGATGCAGCCTTTTTCAGAAATTTAATCAAAATCAAAACAACAAAAAAGACGATGCCCATCAGAAAGCCTACGACTGATAGAAAGTAGAAACCGTGAAATACCAGGCAAAACGAGGATGCAAAACTCGCGACGACCGCGATGGAAGACGGGGACAAGGAAAAATAACTTTCTGAAAAAATGAAATAAAGGTTCAACAAGAGAGCTGTAACAAGAATCGCCATGCCAAAGAACATCATCGTCAGATCAAACTGAGCCCACTTTTTCTGCAAGAAGGACCTGACTGACATCATGTACTGCCTGTACTCAGATTGTACGTCTGTCAGACGAGAAAGGCTGATACGTCCGATTCCCTCGGATGTGATATTTCTATAATCAAGCTCCGCCTTCCGGAACATGTCGTTAAAATTTCCAACATCTTCAACGTCAAATCCTGTAGAAATGTTTGCATAAGTCTCAATGTACTTGTGGACTTGATTGGCATTGACGTGAAGTGCTTGCAGAAGAGTAAGTTCTTTCTCTACTTCTTCACGTCTGCAGTCATCGTTTGGACAGAATCTAAACAAATCAGCGATGACGATGCCCAAATTTTGGTAGGGGATGGGCAGTCCAAGGAGTAGGGAAATGGAGGCAACAAAATCAATCTGTGATATAGTCTTGTCTTCCTCTGACATCTGTTTCAGATGATATTCATTCTCAGTTAACATTAAGGCAATATGATAACCAAGTTAGTCATTACATAACTAGACAATTATTATGTTATGACAGTTCATTATGTTAACTAATGGTTCTACTTACTCAAATAATATATATTACTTAAAATACATTTTCTGCATCTATATAATACAAATAAATACACCTATAAAAATAAAGCATGAAATTCAATTTCACACAAAAAAAACCCTTAAAAGCTTCAGAACATTAAAAAAAATTAAAGAAGCCAGAACCTTCTGAGAAGACCCGAAGCCTTTGTTGCTGTAAACAAAGAGTGCTGCCTCCAACTCGTCGCTCGAATCTCCACCATGATCCCCGGTCTTTGTCATGCCATGGTCCCCCAAGACAAACAAGATGGTGTCGTTGTCCAGGCCTCGTATGATGGACCTATTGTCATTTGAATGAATGATTTCATCACGCTAACTGTTTCAAGGACTTGAGTAATAAAACTAAGAAAGAAATTAACATGAAGATCATTTCAAATTAGTTTCAGGGCATGGCTGCAATGAACCCTTGGAAATATTCTTAATGGATTATTGTATCATTCAATACAAATATTTCTTCATAATAACAACAGTAATCATCATCACAATCACTTACTCAACAAAGTCATCCATCTGTGTGAGCTTCTCGCTCATGGCAGAGTGATACGGTCCAAACGTGTGACCGCAGTGATCCACTCCAAGCAGATGTCCAATCAGCAGATCCCATTCTTTGTTTTCCAATTCCGGAATCAGACGATCAATGACCCCGTTGTCTACAGTGTGCAGGTCCTTGACATTGAACGACGGATATGGAAATGACTTGAGAAACCGGTCAGGATAAAGACCGACCCACGTATCATCCCCCATGAAAACGACGGATCTGTTAAAAGATCTCAACTGGTCAATGAAATTGTCTTCTGAAATTTCAGTTTTTGCAAAATTCTCGCCTGCATCGACAAACGTCGGCAGGCTGCCGGTGGTCAATCCTTTGAGCCGTTGCAGCGTCGTCGTAGGTGGATCGGCTACGAAGCGATACAATCTACTTTTCTCTGGTCTTTCACTGACGATCGTGGCCAGTTTCTTAAACTTGTTTTGAAATGGCAGCCCGCTAAAACCATCCGAGTAGTTGTAGACTAAGAAATCATATCTTAGAGCGTCTATGACAATAACAACTGCTTTCTTGTGACGTGCTTCTATAGTACAATGATTTAAATCTCCTGTGGAAAAACCTTCATTGGTACAAGTGTTATTAGTTTGTACGACGATCTTCCTCAAAAGGAATCCTCCGGTGAATAGCAAGGTTCCAACCACGTATAAAACCACCAGAATCGCTAAATTTACGACGACTTTCATTTGTAATAACGATTAACTTCAGGTTTCTACAAACATCCAAGTCAACCTCTAATCGCAGGTTTCGTCTCCAGATACATAAAATAGAAATTGTTTAAAAGTGAATTGAAGTATAAATGGGTGAAGATTGAACAATATCTACAAAAAACATTATATTTAATTAATTTTACACAATTTCACTAAAATTTTAAAATCAAAAGAGAACCTGGATCGCCTACCCACTAAAGCCCCACGACTTACCTGTGTGCACCGCTTTGCGCTGAGTTCACTCCACCCTAGTGGCATTCCAAGCCAATACCTAACTCAATCTAGCCTCAACACTAACCGATAGTAATAATAACTGGTTATAACAATAATAACAAGTTAACAAGATACACTGCCGACCAGAACATTTGAAAATTTTTTATAGTCGTGGAAACGTCGTTGTCATGCTATTGACAGCAACGTACAAAAAAAAAATAAACAAACAAAACTACATCGCGAGAAAAAAAAAACCCAAACAATTCGAGAATAAAATGGAAATTACACGAAAACAAATCATATTCAGAACAACGCTCGATGATAAATAATTCTTACAAAAAAGAAAGAAAGAATGAAGGAAGAAAGAAAGAAAGAAATCCAACGCGAAACAAAAGACAAGCATTTATCAACCATGCTCAAGGTCAGTGAGTCATAAACCTCGACACGATGGAGGCATCCTGTCAAGGGGAGTGGTGCAACAGTTTGCCAGTCCATAAAAAAAAACAAACAAAAAAAACTCAGACATCAGACTCTCACAACAAAAAAATCAAACACAAATCAAAACACAGTACAGATACAGGATGAACGGAGTTCAGTCGGTCGAGAACTGCATCCCATTCCATCGCATTCATTCATCCATTACATGGAATGATGGCGTGACTCACTCATCAAAAAAAAAAAAGAAAAAACTGTTTCTTTTTGAATAAAAAACAAACATTCAAACAAACAACATTGATCTCAGAACATACAAACATCATCGTCGTCGTCATCATCATCATTATCATCATCATCACCATTACCAGAGAGGTGCTCGACCTCATCCGGGCAAGCATGGTCCGCAGACGAGGACGTAACTGAAGCTCACAGACGGAGAACGCATAAATTAAGTCTTGAAATCTTCAGAGACACCTAACGGACGTCACGGAAACACTGCGACCCTCCCTCCACTCTGAAGGATACACATACACACACACACGCACGCACACAAGCACGCGCACACACAAAAGCGTGCAATAGGTGAGGTGATGACGTTGGCAGGCTGGTGAGAACATGGCTAAATAAAGAAGGAATTAAATAAATAAAAATAAATAAATAAAAAAATAAAACTATACTGATACGAAGCATGCACGCGTAAATATTGAAAAGTCAAAAAATATTCTCGGCTCCACCATCCGTGAGGTAACATGATTTGTTTTAATTTTTTGTTGAATGAATAAACATGAGCACGAGGTTATGTAAAACTCTAAAAGAAGGAGGTCGGGCACCGACCAATCGGAGAGGTATTTCTGGAAATGGCTTTGAGTCCAACAAATCGTTAGGTGGGGGTCTTCAAGTATGCGAGACAAAGATGGCCGTAACAACAAACATCGAATCCGTAGAAATTGGACCAAAAAATAAAATAAAAAATAAAATAAAATCAATGAGAGGACTCCGATCTGCAACGGCACTAACATGTACACGTGCGGACTTTAAGTTTTGTCTTTATATAAAAGAGATTCCATAAAATTACTTTGCTAAATGCATCCGTAAATAAAATGCATTTTAAAATACTTAAAATACATTTTCTTATCAAATGAAAAATATTTGTTTTGTAAATAGAATTTGTGTTTTTTTTATTAAAATGAATGAATAAAAGTTTTTAATAAAAGAAATAGAAAAAAATAAATAAAAGAAAATTGCTGTCAAACAAAACGACAAGAAGATTCTTTTCAATCCAACAACAACAAACAACAACAACAACAGCAACAACAGTAGCAGTAGTATTACATGCTCGTTGCTCCATTAATTCTCGTTCAAAACAAAGTCCTCCAACAAACCATCGATCAACCAATCAGCAAACAGCTCCTCAAGAGTTTGACGACCCAGTTTAAAAAAAAAGGAGGTCAACGAGAAAGCGGCTCGCGACGCAAGAGAGTCGCTCGTGTCCTTGCGGACGTGCGTATGCCCGCTCTAAGACGGACGCGACCTACCCGTCTCTCTGTCCTGACCCTGGTGCTGAATTCAAAGTAGCGAGTGATGGAATAAAAAAAAAAGAAAAGAAAATGGACACAGAACAACAGAAAAAACATATTCAAACAATACCATCCCCTTCCCCTTGTTGTCAGTGCATAATTCGAACAAAGTCGAAACGGAGTCAGAGTCAGATAGAGGCTCAACTAAATCGAGTCACCATCAATTAGCGAAACAAAAAGTAATAAATAAATAAATAATAATAAATAAATAAATAATAATAAATAAAATCAAATAATTTAATTTAATTAAACGGAAACACACGTTAAGCTCCGGATTCTTTAAACTTTAAGTTGAGAAATCTTGAAAGGTGTCGGCCGATGACGAGCGAGTGTCAGTGAAACGAAAGTCGTCTGCCACGAGAGGGCGCCGAGAACAAAACGTTCCGGCAAATGTCCGTGACATTCGTCCCTTTCCATGGACCGTGTCGAAGAGACTGTCGACCCTACCCAAGGGTGGGTTGGTGGGTGGGGGACGAACGATTGAATGAAAAAGAATGACAGCTCAGAAGAGGAGGACGCTCAGCTGAAATGTCCGAACATCGTGCTGAGGTCCCCAAAGTCCGTGGCACTGGGATCCATCAGGCCTCCGTACACGTCGGAGAGCATTTCCTTCGGATAATGTTGTTGTTGTTGCTGCTGTTGTTGCTGCGACTGCGTCAGAGCGGCGGCCGTCGAAGAGGAGGAGGACGACGAGGCGGCTCTGACCTGCTCGGCGGGGTTCTGGGCCTGCTGGTCTTGTGCCTGTGCTTGCTGGTGAAAGCTGTTTCCCCACTGCTGTGGTACCCAGGAATTCGAGGAGGACCCCGCGGGGCCCACGAACGACCCGGAGGCGTTCCTGTGATTCGTCGAATTGGTCGCTCCTGTCAGCTGGTTGTAGCTCTGAGAGACACCTGGTGACAAAAAGTGATCGGTTTGATTGATGAAAAGATATTTTTTTCTTCCTCGATTTACTTGATTTACTTGCAAGTAAAATGACATAATAAAAGTATTATTTCTTAAAAAAATAAAAAATAAATATTGATTTGCAAAGACACTGATAGACGCATCACTGACTCAACATTGCTCCGAAAACATGAGGCAAAGGAGATGATAAGAGGAAACAAATTAAATTAGATTAATTAGATAAAATAAATCATAAATAAATAATTGATTAAATTTAATTAATTAATTAGATAAAATAAATGATATCAATCGGACGAGAGTCAAATGTTTTCATAATTCGATGACAAAACAAACATTAAAAAAAAAATCAAACCGTGGGAGTCTTCGGCATTGTTGGGGAGAATGTGAGTGTAATCGGTGGCCATAGAGTTTGCATAATTGCCGTTGTCCTGAATGCAGACGAGATTTTAATTTTTATTCCACATCCTCCCAAAAATCATTCAACCTTTTTATCCATCCATCCATCCATCCATTCATCCATCCATCCATCCATCCATCCATCCATCCATCCATCCATATCCAAGGAATTCATCCAAAAGACCATTCTGGCGAAGGTGTTGTTGGCGGGTTTGATTGGCCACCCAGCCGAGATGTTGGATGCGTCCGCGATGCCGGAGTGGTGGTTGGAACTGCCGAGGTACTTGATGGCAGAGGGTCTCTGGTTGTACGAGCCGTACGAATCGTTAGTTCCTGCCGCTTTCGGGGAGAAGACGAGTTAATTATTCGTTAACGATTTCAATGATTGACTCTAAACGATTTATTATACCCTGTTCTAGAGGGATTATTACATAAACCAAAGTAATACTAATACTAATAATATTAATGATAATAATAATAATAATAATAAAAAAATTAATAAAAATAATAATAATAATAATAGTAATTTAAATGGAGAATATTGAAGCAAATTTTTAGTTCTATATAGTCTTTAATAACCAAATTAATTCCTAAAAAATATATATAAATAATAAATTAAAAATAGTAATAACTTTTTAAAAACTTTCAAACGATCATTCTCTTGACTGAGCTAAACAAAGGAGAAAATAAATAAAGTTCCGCTCCGCTCACCGAAGTTTTGAGAGGCTGGCATGTGATTGTAAACGTCCGAGTACATGTGACTGGCAGGTGGTTGGATCACGCTAGTGGCCTGGTTGTTTTCCAGGGAGTAGCTGGAGAACTGGTCCGTGGAGACGCTATCCATGGCTCCCTGTTGGCCCAGGTTTGAATTGGAGTC
This sequence comes from Hirudinaria manillensis, assembly GCA_034509925.1. NCBI lineage: Eukaryota > Metazoa > Annelida > Clitellata > Hirudinida > Hirudinidae > Hirudinaria > Hirudinaria manillensis. The sequence continues at coordinate 8,010,101 of CM067534.1, forward strand.
GTTGTGATTGGATGGGGTCCTGGTTGATGACGAACTGTTTGTTGAGTGTCAAAATTTCAGAATATTTTTAATAATTATAATAATAATAATAATAACAGCCTAATAGTGCTTCACTGATTAAAGTAAAAAACGCCATTAAAAAAAAGTCAGTAATAAGGCCAGGATCAGAAAAACAAAACAGAAAATCATCATTCAGGTCTACTCCCCCACACGCCAATTAAATGAGGAAAAACAAGTGCCCTCTTTGATGCCTAATTAATATTTAAAATATTCGTGCTAACTTTGCATTGCTATTGGTGCAACATATCTAATTAATATTTAAAATATTCGTGCTAACTTTGCATTGCTATTGGTGCAACATATCTAATTAATATTTAAAATATTCGTGCTAACTTTGCATTGCTATTGGTGCAACATATCTAATTAATATTTAAAATATTCGTGCTAACTTTGCATTGCTGTTGGTGCAGACGACGTATTCGATGTCTTCCGTGTATGGATTGATGAAACAGTGGCAGGAGGTCCTCAGCCACACCCAGTCCTGGCTCTTGGATCGAAACCTGTACATCACCGAGACCATTTGACCTTTCAACTTCAGCACTGTAGAGGTCAATGGGTACGTTTTTTTTTTGTAAACAAGACTGTAAAAGTCATTTAAAAAAAAAAAAAACATTTCTGAAGAACAACTACGATGATTTAATGTTTAAAATGTTTAAAAGCAAATAAATAAAGTTGATTAAAAAAAAAAGTGCTTAAAGTTTTAATGAGCGAACCTTGATCAAAAGTTTCTCTCATGTGCTCGAGATCTTCGGGATGATAATAGTCGTAGACCGACCTCCCCAGTAACTCCTGGGGTTGGTAACCGAGTAGCGAAGTGACCCTTGAAAGGCATATTACTAATGTCAAGGCACTGATGATGATGATGGTGGCGGTAATGATGATGATGATGGTGCAGTTCACTCAGCAAATCACCTCTGGTCGACGAACGAGAATTTCCCGTCGATGTTGTGCCTCGATATGAATTGCGGGTTCGTGCCGACGTTCTGCACGTCCGAGGTGTCCGGAGTGCTGGTGACCTGGAGGCGACCGATGGCTACGAGACATTGGCTGGCCGCATGGTGCTCGTCCACGCCCCCGTCCACTTGGGCACCTGCGATCGGAAGGTCGAGGGAAAGCTCATTTCCATTGGTCGGGTAGATTGCAATATGATAATGTTGTCGTGACATTTTTTAAAAATAAATGAGACGCTATTTTCTATGGAACCATGGAGCTCGTTCAAAACAAATCATCCAACAAATCATCATCATCGTCGTCGTCGTCATCATCGACCTCACCTGCAGGGGGCCAGTTCTTGACGTAACCCGTGACGTGAACCACGGCATAATGGTGTCCATTGTGACTCGGACCAAGGGAATTCCGCTGTCGAATGCGAATGGCGTGCGACGTGGACATGTTGGTTCCGTCGACCAACGTGTTCCCGATCCTCATGCGAACTATGAACCCCCTCCTCGAGCCAAGACACAAGCGCATGGAGGCTGTTTGAACAAAGATCATCATCATCAACATGTTGACTGTGGTGGTAATGATGATGATGATGATGATGGATGGATGGATCAATCGATGGATCATCAAGTTGACCATGGTGGTAGTGATAATGATGATGATGGCTCTTGGACTCCAGGGATGATTGCATGACATATGCATTACGATTTGAAAAGTCATCAAACGTCATCATTACATCAATGATCGATGGATTTTTTTTTCATATTTATGTGAGACGATGTGCTTCGTTTATTATGCAACGCTTGGATAGTCAGCAGTGATCGATGATCCGTAAATAATTCACGCTGTTGATGCTGATGTTGTTGTTGTTGTTGTCGATGGTGGTTGCCAAAAATAAATCAAAGGGTCTCACACTGATGGCCTTCCTTCTTGACAGTCCCAGCTGAAATTGAGGTTAAAAAACAATAAGTTTAACTAGTGATCGGCGAAATAAGATAACTTATATCTTATCGACGACAGTGATATCAACGAGTGCAGACAGTCGGTCAAATGCGCATTCATTCTGTCGTGGTCGAGATGAAAAGACGGAGTTACGTTGCAATCCATCGGCCAATAGAAACAGCAGAGAGTCATCGCAGAGTGAATAATGTTGCAGAAGAAGAAGCAAGAAGCAAGAAAACGATTCCGGCAAACTTCTGGAAACTTAAAGGAGTCTAACTCTTGAGATCCAGTATCCTTCCGGAGTTCTGCATGTCGTTGTTCGCCAACTGCTCCCTCAGCTTCTCCACGTCGTCGGGATGGACGAGGTCGTATAGACTGTGTCCGTACCAGTCCGACTGCATCGGCACATAACGGGTAAAACGAAGAAGATGAAATTGTCTTAAAATTTATTAATTAATGGTTAATAAATAAATTAACAAAAAATCAGTCGGGTCAGGGGTCGCTAAGGTCACTAAGAACGGGGAAGTGAAATGATAAGTATCAAAAACCATCACTCTTGAGACTGCTCATAATCATTACTTCTCCACTCAGCCTCCACCAAGTCCCACCATCATCATCATCATCATCCACATCCAACCTACTTGAGCAAGATTAAGCACAGGTGTGACGGAATCGGAAACGTAGATGATGCAGCCCGTGTCACATTGAGACACAAACAGGAATCCGTCTGTGGCCTGCGGTCGACGACCATAATGTCAACATCATCATCATCACCACCACCATCATCATCATCATCATCAGGAGCACAAGTGTTCTGGATCATGATATCAATTATAAGCAGTTGCAATTCGATCATAAGTGCTCATCAACTCATTGTCAAGTAAATGCTTGTTGTTGTCATGTTGGTAATAATTTCCTTTTATTCATGATTTGTATGAATAGCAAAGAGATTGCCATCATCATCATTGTTTATGATAAGCCATCACTGGGTAATTATTACTATTATTATCGTTAATGGTCGCAATTTATTCACTCCATTCTCGTTGCCTAAGATAGGAATACAATCAATCAATCAATCAATCAATTAATCAATCAATTAATCAATCAATCAATCAATTAATCAATCAATCAATCAATTAATCAATCAATTGTTCAATCAATCAACATGGTCACCTCCAAAACCAAGTGTTTCAACTCCTGATCTGTGAGAAAAGAAGGTTTGTAGGCAGCATCATTCCTACATGTGTTTGGACCTAAAAAAAATAGAAACATCACAAGAGATCATATTATGCTTTGATAATTAATCCAATTATTTCATTAAGCCATATATAACTATTTATTTATTTTAATATATTTATTTTAATAACTATTTATTTATTTTAATATATTTATTTTAATAACTATTTATTTATTTATTTATTTATTTAAAGTTATTCACTTCATGTTCCTTTGGCCTCTAATATGATGTTTGGAGCCAAAGGATAAAGTATTGGAACAAAATGATTGGAAGCATTGATCAATTGTCATTAAAACATATGTAATGCCAAATATAACAAATGTTAAATAACTTTCTCTCCAATTATGGTAACATCGTTGGCAGATAGATTGCATTAAACTCCATCAGATCTAATTTAATACAAAGTGAGGACAATTCCTAGAAATAACAATCATCTAACACTTTCTGTTGCACCATACAAAATGCATTGAACCTAAGAAAACATTCAGAAGAGAAGAATGTACTGAATTGGCATTCATTAAATTCTTCGGCCCATGTAAAAAGAAGTGTGACATGACAATAACAGTCACATAAGTCACGTCGACGTGAATAGATCACGGATCGTGTCCTCGGTCTGGAAGGAAGCTTTGATTCTGGACGTCACAATCCTTAATGCGTCAACTAAACTCATAAAGTCATTGACCGAAAGTGAAAATTCACTTTCTGTCTTTCTGTGCTAATTGCATGACTTCTAGTCTGGTCTGCCTTTTTGCCTAAAATAGAATCTCTTGTATGTTATCCAGTTTTTTGGATGAAATGATCTGCCATTGCTGACTAATTTGACTCATTTAAATTTTTAATTCCTTTCCACCAAGTCTCAACAAGTGATCAAGTTTTAAATTAGCAAAAAATTCTGGATTTCAATTTGACTAAAAATACTTTTATATTTTTGTGAGAGTCACTAATTATTGAGAGCTCCAAGATAATAATAATAATAATAATATCCAAAACAGAAACAAAATTGTCACTACGTTACTAAGAATTAAGAATTACCAAAAAGGGTCAACTTTTCTCTAATCCAATTACAACCCAGAGGACATTATTCATCTCGAAGATCTGAGTGCAAAGCTTAAACTTAAAATGAGTCATTTAGCTGGTCCTCGCTAATGAAATTAATCGCTAATAATAAGTTATTTATTTAACACATTTGACCAATAAACAGAGTGTTGACATGCACCACTACAATAGAGCCAAAGATACGTTCTCCCAGCGAACGCAAATCCCAGCAAACAATTCGATCATCAACAAAGGCACGAGTTTGGACGGAACGCACGTCGTCCAGAATAAAGGACGCTCGGAAGGTCATAAATAAAGCCCCGAGTCAAACATTTAATTGAAGCCCTTCGCAACAGCTCTCGCGTATCCAAGAAAGAGTGGTCACAAGTATTCAATTTGTGTCTGCTATAAAAAAAAAGTGCGGCCACGTGCTGCGATTGCACATGCTGCACGTCTGCTCGAAAGGTTTTGTCTTAAAATGGATGTCCGTATCAATAAATAAAATAAAAATAAACAAAGGATTTCATTCAAAAATAAAAAAAAATTAAAAATTAAAAAACAATTCAACTTCTTCGCTGAACTGAATTTTGATTCCTAGAAACCAACGCTGCTCCGTTGAGACGAAGACGACGCCAATCTTCTGCCGAAAACATCCAGAAATAGTAAAAGTGCATTTAACAAGAAACACTCGAAAGCATCAACAACATTCGGACGAAAGGGAGGGGGAGGAGTCTTTTGAGAATAAAAATTCCAAAACGACTTAAATTGAAACTCGTTGCATTTATTCATGGGAAAGCAAAGATTAAAATAATTCTTTTATGAGCGACTATCTTTTTTTTTATGTGTGTTTCATTTTCGGCCCGAACTTAGGATTGTTATGTCGTCTGCTGCTGTGTTCCTCCTCAAATTTAGATGTCACGCTGACTAAATGCTCGTCACGAAACTATCTCACCGAAGTTGCAAAGACCGTGCCAATCGAGGATGAGCTTGCAGCGAGCAAGTAATCGAAATAAATTATATCTTTATATGTTCTTCTTTTGATAGTTAAATTATATAATCGAAATAAATTATATCTTTATGATTTCTTCTTAAAGACTTTTGAGGATTCATTTAGTTCAATTAAGTATTAAAAATAATTAAGTATAATTAAGATAAATAAATTAATTAGAATTAAATAGAAATAAGAAATTAATTAGATAAAATAATTAATCTTAAGATTCTTAAGATAATGGAAGTGTGAAATGCTGGTAGGAATGATGGAATAATTATTTAAACCATTTGAAGAAAATTATGGAGAATGTTATTAGCAAAATATTTAAATAATAAAGATATAAAAGGCAAAACAAAAAATAAAGCCAAACTGAAAATCAATCGAAGCATGATAAAGGATCCTTTGTGTATCCATATAATGAAAGACATTATCATTAGCCTCTACTTGTATAACAGCATCCACCAAATAGATATAATGCAATAACATTTCCTCAGACATAATTACTCATTAGGAGAAACCATTCTGATGATCTCATGCCAAGCAAGCCATTTTGGATCTGATGACGAGCACAGGTGAGTCATAAAATCTTAAATTCCATCAATGTTCAATATTCCTTTAATGCAGTCCATTTTGGCTGCTAGTTGGTATCTTATAACAAACTTATAAGCACTTCCATTTGCTTACTCAAGGAACAGCACCTAATCCAAGAAGAATGTTGGCAACCATTCCTCAAAGGAGTTAGACTTTACAAACTCAACAAGTAAACATTTGCACAGACATCGTTCTACTTGCATTACCATAAATTAATTCAACGACGACAATGATGATGACGATCATCATAACGATTACAAGTGAGACGAGAACACGAGGCCCCTCATTAACACCAAGATATAGCATTAATAGTAACCACAAGACACCGCCATCATCGTGGAGAATCACGCACGCCGATCGATCGTGGCCGTTACCTCTTAGGGTCTTCATGTGAGATATGGCCATCCTCAGGATGGTGAGTTTGTCCGGTTTCCGGGCAAGGGTGCTGCAGGTGGGCACCATGTCGCACAGTTCGTTCATGTAGGTCGTCATCTTGTTCCTCCTTCGACGCTCTATTTCGCAATGACTCTCCCTTCGTCATAATGTAGCCATTTTTAGTGGCATTATCATGAATTATCGTGGTCGTAACCACGCACCATTTAGACTCGTCACGATCATCAACGAAGATCATCGACTTTATCATTTTCAAGGAATGTATTATCAATAGCCGTGAATTGCCAATTGTTGTCGTCGCTTATGTAACAAATGATTTATTAAAAATGGTATAATCTCTATAATATTCTAGGCTTCTATTCAAACATCGACACCTCCACATTATAGCAACTTACCTAGCAATCCTATTTTTATCTCTCTCCTGGCTATAAGATGAACAGCCCTCTTCCTTACTAAAGAAATTGTAACATGTAAATTATGGATTAAAAATGATAACAAATTGAATACCAGAAGAGAAACAGAAACTTCAAGCACAATAAATTATTAAATAAAGTTTAATGAAATGATTCAACCATTAATAGTTTTCCAAAATGTATGTTACATGTTTTATATATACATTATTATATGTTCACATACATTACTGACATTTGTGTATCATTCCTCAATGATGTTATGATATCAAATTTTATTTAACATATTTAACATAACAACATTGTAATATTTTAAGATTAATTTGAAACTCACTAATTGTCTTCTGTGTCGGGACTAAATCCATCGTCGTTGTCATCCGAACTATTCAAGAACATGAAAGAGAAAAAGTTTGAAGGACTTAAGGTTTGAAATGTTAGGCCTTAGATTTTAAGTTGTTTAGCCATTCAAAAGCTAAAATAAGAAGCAACTATAACAACAACATGCAATTGTGAAAGCCAACTCAATCAAAAATACCCTGTCATTTGTATTTCATATTGTGATAGCCATTATTGAATGCTTATCAAATCTTATCGGACCAAGTCTATTTTTAAAGATTTTGTATTCTATAAAATTAGGACATCAAGACTGTTGAAGACTATTAAGAATTACTATCAAAGATAACTTGACTAATAAATCATAATCCATCAGCTGAAAAGAACACAAAGAGATCCACTAACTCGCATGTGGTGCTGACAACTTTCCTCTTTCTAGAGCCGTCATCACCAAGTCCAGCTAAGATAATTTCCAAAATGTCCAGCATGGATTACAGTTGATATATTATTTCACAACTAAATGATTCAATATAATACTACATCATAGGTCTGAAAACCATTTTGACTTTGGGCTGAGTGTATAAATGGAAAATACAAAACGATTGCTCAGAATGACTAACATGAACAATGACGTTCATGATGTAAATCATTCAAAACCTTGACTTCATTATGTTAAAACTTTCACGCAATAACAATGCTGTCTATGTAATCGCGGCTCTAACTAGCCAAATAGTAAGCTTAAAGTCACGTATCGGCAAAAGCGTATCTTTTCAAATCAAAAAAATCTATCAAGAATTAAAGCATCGCTTACAGTTGCTCCCAGAAGAATGAGAATAAGACGACGAAATCATGTTGTGCCCTCAAACAAGGATTTTATTTTGATTATAAATTAATTTCAACTCTGTAAATAAAGTCTAACAAAAGAGCCTAAAAACTACATAAACGTCTGCTCCTGGCATCTGTTGACCGTGTAAAAAGTAGATTTCCCGATATAACACAAATATCTGAACATTTATTTGAACTTATGTGCATTAACTTTATTCTTGAAGATTTTTTTAGATACCTTGATATTAGTAAAAAATTATTACAGGGTAAACATTCCAGTTAAGACAGTTTAAGAGATATTCTCATGTGATATGTTTTCGTATAGTCAATTTTAATTTTTAAGCAGATTGAAATAAAATATATTTTAACCTCTTTTGATATTTTTCGCGCATTGTTTCTTTGATGCATTTGATAATGATTTGATAATCAAGTTACATCATGCGAATACTCCTGCAAGTCCTGAACAATCCATTATATATAATAAATTTCTTCAATAATTTAATTACCAAAAAAACCCGAAAAATAAATAGAGACATCTAAATTTGAACAAGAATTAAACTAATTTTAGAATTAATCGGGTGAATAATACAATTAATGTAACACTAGTGAGGATTTCATTTAATTCAATTAAACGAAGAATATTTCTTCTATTTTATCTCTAGTCTTAAAATTCGGGATTGCATTCATTTTGGCTGTCACAAAAATTTTGTCCTTACAAATATTTAATCAAAAATTTAATTTAGTAAAGTTGGCAAGTGGTCAAATGTTATATTGCAATGAGTTCGTGAAATGCTGTAAAATATTGGCTTTTTTAGATCTACAAATCACAATTTTCTCCTCTTAGTGAATTTACATTCTTCACGGCCATTTGTAACAGGTTTTCCAGAACCAATGAAGTGCAGAGTCAAAAAGAGGCTAGGGATTGTTACTATTCGAGGCTATGTTACTATTTTATATTTTGACTAAATTTTGTGGTGATTCAGATAATCACCAACTGCTTTGAATAAAATGCGCTTCCGATGGTCCTAAGAGCCATATATAATTTCAAAAAGTGAGAGACCATCGATTTTTGCTAACTTTTTATTATATAATTAATCAGGGCGAGTACATATTTTTCCATTATTTCCGCAGTAAACGCATATACATTCTTCTGGTCCAACACAAACCTTACACTTATGTGAATTACAAAGAAAATTAAAATTAATAATGCTTTCATTTTATGTAAAACAATTTTCTTACGACACATCTGTGTCGTTCTGTCGCCAAAAAATAATTTTTCTGATTATTAGATGAACGCATATCTGCCGACTTCCTTTTCTTACTGTTCGTGTTGAGGGCCGCATAGCGTTAGTTTTTGATTTGATATTTTGAATCGAAAATACATAAAAAATTTCGAAAATCATCTGGGAGGGAACATCAAAACCAAATTTAGAGAATGAATGTCATTTTGTCCTGAAGATTTCCTTAACATGTAACTTGACGCGTGCAGGTTGACAACCTAACACGATGTCGGGAGGTTTGGACATTTTGACTCCACGCGAAGAAGATGTAATCAAGTTTTTGGCTTGCGCTACTCATCTAGGCACGGCCAATGTGGATTTCCAGATGAAGCAGTATGTTTACAAGAGGAAACCCGATGGTAAGCTAGGCAATTCACCAATTCACTTTGGACATATTTTCCTTATCTGTGGAAGTCTTTGATTTTTGCGAAATTTGGAGCAAGTTTTAACTTTCAGGTGTCCACATAATTGATTTGCGTAAGACATGGGAGAAAATTCTGTTGGCTGCCAGGGCCATTGCTGCCATTGAGAACCCAGCCGATGTCTGCGTCATTTCCTCTCGTCCAGTTGGACAGAGAGCGGTGCTGAAGTTTGCTTACTACACTGGAGCCACCCCAATTGCGGGTCGTTTTACCCCGGGAACATTTACCAACCAGATCCAGGTATGCTGGATTGTTAAACATTATTTAATATTTTAGCTTAGGTTTAATGACCTTTGCTCTAGATTTAACACTGTACCATTTAAGGCTGCCTATCGTGAGCCAAGGCTCCTAGTAGTCACTGATCCTAGGGAGGATCACCAACCTGTAACTGAGGCTTCTTACGTAAACATCCCTGTCGTGGCTCTCTCTTGCACGGACTCACCGATGAGATATATAGACATCGCCATTCCCTGCAACAACAAGAGCAACCTTTGCGTTGGACTGATGTGGTGGATGCTGGCCAGGGAAGTTCTCCGTCTCAGGGGGACCATCAGCCGTGAAGTCCCCTGGAGTGTCATGGTCGACCTGTTCTTCTACAGGAGCCCTGAAGAGGTTTGTTCGGCTTCCAGATGATTCTTGCCAGCAATCGGTGAAGGTTTGTTGTTCTAATTGTTGTTGTTTCTCAGACTGAAAAGGAGGAGCAGGCTGCGATCGAGCAAAGCAAGCCGCAAAAGGAGGAATACGTTGAGCCTTACCCTGAGCAGCCAGCTTTCACTACAACTGAGGTAGTTACATGTTTATAGTTGGTGACCCTCATCAATAATATACTTTCAGTTGTGCCATACTTTGTCAAAGCTTGTACTTTCCAAGTTTTTATTTCTTTATTGTTTATCATTTGATAAGCTGGTTTATCGACAATTAATCTGATGCATCACCTTCAAAGGCTGATTAAGGCCTGATCTTGGCTAATTCGTTGCAGTGGGGAAGCGAGACCGTGGCGCCACCGGCTCAGACGAACTTCGCGGCAGACGACTGGGCTGCCACGGACACCGGCGATTGGGCGAGCTCTGCCGCCACGGCCGTCCCCTCCGCCAATGAATGGGGAGGAGCCGCTGCCGAAGCCTGGGAGTGACGTCTTAGAACTTGAGACTGGCAACATGCCGACTGCACGTTCGCGAACGAAGGAGCGAATAAAATTCTCAGTGAACAACAACAATTTTGTCTTTTATTTGATTCTAGGAAAAAGTATCTTGGTCAGATTTAAATGTTGATTTTGTGAAGGGTTCTCATCGAGAGATTAGCAATTGAAAGAAAATCTACGAATAAAAAAAAAAGAGATGTGGAAGCCATTTGAGGGGACTCGAGAGAGTCAGGTGGGTTTGTAGAGGAGTGTCGTGACGTACTTCTTCCTGTATCTGTGGGTCCCGCTCATGACGATGACGCCGTCCTGAATGATGGGAACGGATCGTAAGGAAATGATTGGCTGAGGATACCTGAAGCTTACCTTGATGGAGAGTGCATACAGGTGGTTCAACATCACGTGGTTGGGCTCGGGCAGGAGCGTAGGCTCGCACTATAACGAAGGAATTCACATCGAATAGTGGAATTGGGACTCTGGATAATAACCAGGTGTTGGAATTCGAGAGGTTACCTGCAGTGGTGATCCAGTGTTGAGTATGACCTGTAGCAGTTGAGGGGGAAGAGAGGGAGGGGCCGAGAGGTTCGCCGAGGCATTTTTGGCGGGAATGTCCTGGGAATAGGAACCCGGAGGTGACCTGGATAACCCTGAAAGATCATTTGGTGAAGGAGATTTATAATAAGTATCTTATTAACGATTATAGACATTTGACATTGTGACTTTGCTGAAAAATTACAAAGTGTCATGTCAATGAGCCTAAATGATAAATGGCCTTAGACGTTTGTTGATAATGCCGGCAGAAGTTATGGTGATTGGTCGTGCCACCTGAATTTGCATTCTGATTATGCCTTGTGAATTAGGATTTATGAATTTAGTTTACAATAATGGTCAGATAATTGGCATACTTTCATGAACAAATACTTTAGCTTGGAGGGAAGGCTCATGAATATGCATGAAGGAGAATTTAAAATGAGAGCCCGACGCAATGTTAAATGTTAATGTTGACCAATCATTTACAGAAACGTTACATGAGTTGATTCTGCCATTGTCATTTTGACATTAACTTAAATGAAGCATCAAAGTTAGCATCATTCAAAATTTAAGTCGCTACTAATAATAATAATAATAAATTAGTTAATTATGCCTCATTCAGTAATGATTAACTAAGTCGTTTCATGTAATGTTGAAGTATTTATTACCTGATTTAGACGAGTCCGTACCCTTACTGTCGACTTCGAGAGCCTCAAAAACCTCAAAGTCAGAAGCTTTCACAACCAAACTGTTGAACTGTTCGTTTCCTTCCATCACTCGCTAGAAGTTCACAAAAATTAAATTAACCTAGATTTGCAATCATGTCCATGGCCTCATGAAGCTTAAATCAGGCTGTTGACATGTTATAGTTAGGTGTTAACGATTCATTTCATTTTCATGATGAACTGAAAGTCAACAGACTTCTAACCTCTCTGTTTGAGTCACACTTCCATTGTCCGTCGACAAGAAACTTGAAGTTGTGAGTTCCCTCTGGCAGATTCACAACAGTACAAAAGTTGTTCTGACTGAGAAATATTAAGAATATATTTTACAAATAAAATTTTTAATAAAAACTCTCTGAAGAAAAAACTGGTTAATTGTGAAGAATTCTAACTCCAATAGAACAATGTCACATTTCTAAATACCTCTTCACCATGGGGATTTTTGTGGCACCATTATCAAAACTGACAAACACTGTATGGCCTCCTCCATCCCATTTTATGACACTAGGCAATGTCCTTGGTTCTGCATCTATGATCTCTGATGACTGACCCTCAGCATCCTCTGACCCACAGAACATCTAAAAACAACATTTTGCAATCGCATGTATGTCGTTGTTTATTAAAAATTAATCAAAAATCACCAAAATTTATCACACATGCACCAAAATATAAACCTTTGACGTAACGTCGTATTCGTTGTCTAAGCTACCAGGATATCCTTGTATTTGCCTTGGTTGAAACAATGTAGGACCTCCATCATCTATTTGTTGCAGACGATCTCGACCAGCTGTATTACCCATCTTCGAGGTTCAAAAACTGTTCAGCTTCCAGAGCAAAGTAAAATCTTACATAGACTTATTAAATATGAAAAACAAATACAATTTATTTATGACGCCAAGCTGTAACACCCCTTTACTTCCCAAGAAATCCCAAGTCACCACCATCGACCATACCTCAAAACACTCACCTCAGAAAGCTCAAAGTATCAAATGTAAACAATGTTTGAGATAAGTTGATAAAATGTTGAACCGTATATAATGATAAGCATTTGGGGATTGCAGTTTTGTTCTAACGAATTATTAGAATCTCCAGCTAAATGCTTTTAGCGTTTACGTATCGAATTAATTTATTTAATTATAAATATATTTTAACAACCATTACTTACAATTTTTTATTAATTATTGTAATTAATTAAATTATTTTTGTCATTTTTAAAATTTAGGCTCAGTTTATCGCAAGATAATTGTTTAAAAACATAGTAGGTTATATCATTAAATGGAAAATAATTTAAGTGAATTAATCGCAAAGTATATGATAAATTATGCTAATATTATTAATACATCAGCGCTAAGTCAACAAGGGAAAATGCAGACCTTCAAAGTTGATGAGCGCTAAGCTAGGTCAAATCGGTGCAGTACTTAAAAGCTTGATTTCGCTCCAGTCATAATTTCTCTCGTCTCGAAGACATTTCGTAGTTCGATTGTTTGGTATATTCGAGCACTTTAACTTTTCAAATGGAAGGCAGGTCTAGAAAGAGAAGGACACTCTTGGAGAAAGCAAAGGATGAACCATTCGTCCCAATTGGTAATTTTGATATTTTTGCAGATGTTCTGGGTTTTTTCCTTTGTCACAGTAGTACGTGAGTAAGGTCTTAAAATGGAAAATACTATAATAAATGGTGCACAAGAATCTCTTGGGGAGTTACAATCATAGAGACATTGGGTTTCATCAGAAATTCTGTGGCATATGACAATTGTCACGCACCCTCTGACTCATTCCTTTGTTGTCTGATGGTTGATTTGCCAATCATTTACTTTATTTTTGTCAGGTTCTCATTGATGTCCTATCAACTGCTAATGTTTTCTGTAAGATGTGTGCTGATTATTATTATAATGTGTTATAATCTCACGAGGCACACTACAATTAGTTTAGTGAACTCTTTCTTTATTAAAGGTGTATTTTTGCAAATCTTCACAGGCTTATTTTGTTTTTAATGTTTAACTAGAGATCCAAAGGATTGGTTCTGTGACATCTGTCACATATGCATGTTGTTTTCATTATTGAAAGGCAGGGGATTTTTAAACGACAACTGCTGACAATAATAAGCTGCTTTATTAAAGTTATTTTGTTCAAATATCATTGCACTATTTCTCTATTGGAAAACATTTCTTATGTCCTTAAAAGTTTGTCAGACTAATTCTTGCTGTGGTTCTTTTCAGGAATATTCGGCACTTTGGCCATGATTGCCTACGGAGTGAAACAATACAAGAACCGGGGTAACATATCAACATCTGTGTATATCATGAGATACAGAGTCATCGCACAGAGCATGGTCGTAGGGGCCATGACTGTGGGAGTGACGTACCACCTCATCAAGGATTGGTGGACTGGCAATGGCAACGGCAAAAAAGTCCACTCCAACGGTGATCACAAGTGATTGATTTGAACATCTCGAATGGCTTGTTCTTTGCTCTTGCACAATAACTGACTTTGATTGTGTTGGCGTTGTTTTTCGTGGCACTTAGCTACTTTTCAGTACGGCATCATAGTTAAGGAAAGTCCCAGTGGGATTATTATTTCTTGGTAGAATTCCTAAATTGAATGACAGACTAATGGTTCTAGTTTTTGTGATATTTAATCTCCAAGAAGGCTGGCCGTTGAATTTGCGAAGAGAACTAATTTCCCCGCTTTCAAAGTTCCTTCCCCGCTTTGAGTTGGACCTTTTCTAATTTTTGTTTACATGGGCCGATGGCAGTCCCACCATCGTTTGTTAATTTTCCGAAAGTAGTTTGGGTCAAGGAATTTCAGACTTATTCATACTGAGTATTGTTGTTATTATTATTATTATTATTATTTCATTAGGCTCAATTGCAACATCTCTACAAAGATTTGAAATTTTCTTTTGTTAAAAATGGCTGAATTAATAGAGAAAGATTGATCATAAATGCGTTTTCTTTCGTTCTGAAAATTTCTTCCAAATTTCATTCCATTCCCAAAAAAGGGGTAAAGGCACAATGAATACTGCCAGGTTAGCATGGTTGGTCTGCAAGCAATGGAAATTGGCCTGGTTTCTGCTTGTCATAAATGTCAGTCAGTACTAGCTCATCAAGGCACACCATTTAGGTTAGATGAGTGGGACCACCCCTTGTTAATTGGTTGGACTTGTTTGACCTCAAGCAAGCATTTCCTCCAATCAGACAAATGGAATCTTCTGTTTGGGAGGTCATTGAATTCTCATGGGAGCCTGAAGGAAGATTGAGGTCACCAATTTTCTATTTGAAGGTCAGAAATTAAAGTCTGTCTGCCACAATGTGAGAAATTAGCGAGTGATAGTGTTTTTGGTATCAATTGCTCTTCGTGAGAACTCGAAACAAGTTTATTTTTAGAATTGTGCAGCATCGAGATGATGAGGTGAACAGATTTTTTTGCTGTGTCTGCCAAGTGAAATTTGATGACCATTGGGTACAGATCACATCTGACCTTTTCAAATACTGTAAACAACTCCTAAGAATTTTTATATACCTTTTCCTTATCTTTGTATATGATAGAAATAATCTTTTGCCTGACCCTGTCGATAGCAATAACAATGAGGGGTGATAGGGACTTTGTGGCCCCAGAATTGATCTCCATTTTAATGAACGACGATTAGTAATGACAAACAGCAATTTCTACCAAATACATTTAAGTTTTTTTTTATGAAACAATCAAAATAAAGTTTGACCATTATGTTCCTGAAACTTCCAGAAATGCTTTAAAGCTTTCATCTTCATTTGCATCCCATTTTGCAAACTCCTCTTTAAGTTTGTGTATTTCACAACGGCCATCTGAACTGAAAATGGCCTGGAAATTAACCGGTAAAAAAGTTAAATAACTATGGTAAAAGTAAGTTGTTATCAAGATAAGTATCAGATATCATGTAGATATCATCTGACCATTATGCTCGAGAATGATGATCCACGTGCATTCCTCAAAGTCTCAATCTGTGTAGTTGCGATGACGTTCAATCTGCAGAAATTTACAGAATCGCAATTAAGGTTGTGATCAGATGAATTCTCTAAATATTTTACAGTTACTCCAGTTAACTTATTTGGCTTATCATAATAAAATTAATTAATTAATTCACCCAAACCTGGATTTGTTAGACCAAGAAGAAATAGGTTTGTTTGAATCAAGGCACAAGTCCCACATGTAAATTGTACTGTTGTCATCTGCAACCAAGAAACAACTTGGTCTCGTTTTCAGCCAAGCGACACTTCTGAGTGGCTGACCCCTGGTCGAATCCATCCATTCCAAAATAGGTCGACCTTAAAATAGCAATTATTCGACCAATGAAAACCAAGGAATGTAGGTTAATATAATTATGTTGATGCCAGCCAATAAATACATAACGGTTGTTACTGCAAATTACTTGAGTTTGTTTTATAAATTCTTAAACTTCCATCCGAGTATCCCGCCTGAAATTTTAAACGTAATTCATTAAAGATTTATAAATATCTCCTTCCTTATTTTTTCCTTAACAACTAGAAAATACACCTGACCAGAATCAATGGAGGATCGAACTGTGAAACATCCATGCTGGCGACCTCTGTGATGTAATCTGAAATCAAAAGATCATTTCGTCTGTTCATCGTGTTAGATACTATCTGCATCACACTTCAACATTAAAATAAAGTAGATTCACCCCAACCCTAACCCTTGACCCTAACCTTTAAAAATCCTGACAATGTTAGAAAATTGAAAAAAAAAAGTTAATTATTTTTTAAAATCAGAAAACCTGGTGTTGTTTTGTAAAAAGCAGGCATTGCACTCTTGGCATTCTTCATGGCATGGATGATTTTGCCCTTGAATTATTAATTAATTGAATTTATTTATTTATTTACTTATTTATTTATTTATTTATTCTGTTTCACAAACTGAAGCTTTATTAACTTAATTAAGATGAATTTAGTCAAAAAGAATGGAAGGAATAAAAATGTTTTTGATTTCAAACGAATTTCTAACGCTATTTGTCGAGACAAACAAATGGCTGTGATTGGACGGAAGGACAGCCAATTGGATCGACCGGTATGAAGGTCCGCCAAAGTTTTTCCTAAATAGATTTAGTACTTTGAATTGAGTTCAAATTGAGCTTAACATACAATACATAATAAATTAATGTAATAATAATAATAATAATAAATCCTTTCATGGATATTTTTCAAAATAAAATATTTTGAGATACCTTGGAGATTCCAGGTTGATGACAGAGCTCTGGATGAGTTTGACCTTTCCACCTGGACTCAGACCCAGGTCCAAGTCGAGACCCTGGTCTGCTGCCACATCCACAGGTACCTGGTGATGAAGACGACAACGACGACGATGAAGGCAATGATGATGATGATTAACAATTACTTTAATTTCATTCAATTAAGTTGCAAATATAGTGGAAATGGTTTTAATGAAGCCTTCTTAGATGGGCAAAGATGGTCTCAGAGACATACAAACCCACAAGTAGATGACTGAATTCAGCTCTAAGGATACCACTTGAAAGTCCAAGTCGTCTGGAAAAGATGAATGGAAAGATGGATGGATGGTTGGATGAATGAATGAATGGATGGATGGATGAATGAATGAATGATAAACATGCAAATGGTAAACAAATGCAAACAATAAAATGAGACAAAAAATGATAATATCAGACTTAAGAGACATTATTTAAAAAAAACCTTTTTTCCTTGTTCAACTCAATCTAAAAGCTCAGAGGTGATGAAGATGATAGTAATGATGATGATGATAAAAGAAGGATTACACCGACGACGATGATGATGATGATTAATGTTCACTCATTCACTCACCTTTTCGTTGGACATCTTCTGTGAGGCTGCAAACAACAATCAATTTGAAGCACGGTCATAATCCCAAATGTAGTTTCTTCATGTGATGTTAACTTATTATAGATACAAAGTTATGAAAACATTATAGGCTCACTGTTGATATATGTATATATATATACTACCCATACTATATATATACTATGACTATATACTATACTATATATCGTGATATATAGATAAAAACAAAGACATAACAGGCTCGTTATGGATATGAAGAAACCTGTCCAAACAGATTCCTCACTTACCCTAGTTTTGAAGGTTCCAAAGTTCCAATGGACACCACAGAACTTTTATGATTGGATGACGTAAGCAGTGCTGATAATGATTAAAATTAATAACCACAAAAGACTGAACCTTAAATGAGTTATCTATAGATCACATCAGTTTAAACTTATCAGAAATTATTATCATTACCATCATCATCATCACATTCACAATCAGATCAATGATAGATCGACCAACCACTGTTGAACGAAGGTTGCCTGAGCAGTTTCTCGAATCCGCCGAGGTTCTTGGCAGTGGAGGAGGAGGAGGAGGAAACTGTCAGATCCCACAAGAGCACCGAGCCGTCTGCCTAACAAAATCATCTGCCTGTAAAGTCCGCTGACGTAAAGTCATCGCTCCGGTCTCGAACATAAACAAAAAAAAAATGTCTAAAACTATTCAGAGAGGTTTGACTTGATGGCTTTTTCAAAAAAAGTTACCATCGAGCAGGATCGATTGAAAACATCAGGAACTAATTAATATTGATGACATGCATTAACATCTATGAATATTCATGACCAACCATCCCGGCGAATACCAGCGAGTTCCTGAACGGACTGAAGCAGCAACAGGTCGGATCGGATTGGCACGCGAGAATTCTGAAAGAAAGAATCGAATCACGAGGTATGAAAATTAATCGGTTAATTTAATTTGATTTAATCAATTTATTAATTTATTCTGTGTTTTAAAATTGTTAAAAATGGCCGTACTATATTCACCAACAACTTATTATTATTATTATCACAACATCATTAAGGACTGATATCATCGTGATGTGTATCCTTCCTTCTGACGATCCATCCATCGATCTGTCAGGTATAAAATCCTAATAATAAAAATAATAAAAACAAAAATATTGAGTTCACTTGAATGGTGAACTGAGCTCAGAAATGTTCCACAAGCAGATGACTCCCCTCACAACCCACTCCTCGGGCTGAAATTTAACAATTGCTGAATAATTGGAATGTTAAACGATTTAAGACGAGGTTTATCGTTGATTACACGAATCAATTTATAATTATTATAAATTAAATAAATTAATTAATTACACTATTATAATATCATATTATTATTATACATATTATTGATTAATTATTTAGTCAAATCAGAAAAGTTATAAGGTTAAACTCTGATCTTGAATCCGATTCTTAAAATGTATTGAAAAAGAATCAAGAAAAGATAGGAGAGTGACAATAACAACAACAACAACAATGGCAAAGTGATACCAAAGATGTTGTGATATGACGAATAGATGTGCCTTGTGATAAGAATAAAATCAACAAATTACGGTCTCGGTTTTCAGCGGAGGTTCGTGCGTGGTGAGGAACCAGTTTTGGAAATTATTCGAGAAATGGCAGGAGGTAACTGGTCGATCTGGAATAAACATTAGCCAATGTTAGCATCGAGTATCATCATCATCATCATCATCAAAGTCATAGTAACGTTAACAGCATCATTCTCTTTAACATTAACATCAATAATAACATTGTTGTCATAGCAACAACAACCACCTTTCAGTATCTCCGGGATGTTGAACTCGAGGAGCGATTCGGCAAAATCGACGTTCGATGTTTTGTGATCCGCAGTCGCGAAGAACTTCTTCATTCGCGTTTCTTCCAGCAGTTCCGTCATGACCTTGAAGGTCAAATTAGAGGATGTGAACGATGATGATGATGATGATGATGATGATGACATGGATATGGTCAGAAGATTAAAAATTACCATCATCCATGAAATCATCTGCAATCAAACTTAAATCCTATTTTTGAGATAATACAAGAAATGAATCTAGAGATTTATAATAAAATAACAATAATTAAACGAATCTATTTATTTATTTATTTATTTATTTATTAAGTAACAAAATAAAACAAATTTATGAATGAATGAATGAATGTAGGAAGAAAAAAAGTATCCTCCTCACTGGAACAGAGTTTAAGAGGAACTTTCCAAGGGTTGTAGAATCAACAAAATCGACGAAGTCTTCCTTTCTGTTCTTGGCATCGTCTGAAAGAAGTAGGATCGTGATGGAGATGATAGAAGTTGATTGTTATTTAATTACTGCATTGGTGATTGCAATGTGATTCATAGAATGATTCAATCACAACAACAACAACAACAACAATAATAAAAGAATGATTATTTATCTTAAAAATTATGGCTATGATGACAATGGTCTGTGATGCCAAGACAAGGCAACTGAAAACCTGAATTTTCATTCCCAAGAGTCCTAAATTGCATGGGTTGCTGCGTAGAAGCGTCCTTGGTTGCGACTTCTTCGGTCTGCACTTCCCCGTCGACGTCGTCGTCGCCAGTCTGGACGTAGCGCTGGAAACATTCATAGCAACCCGTCACCACGACCACCATGATAAATCAGCTAACGATTTAATCTGTTTATTACAATTATTATTATTGTTTTTTTCTTTTATGGCTGTTTTTTTTTGAGTTTATTCAGAATAAAATTTAAATAAGAAGTATTTGACCATAATTCAACTGCATAATGATGGATTACACACCTATTTAAACCACGACGAGGTTTAATTATTATATTAATTAATGATTTAAAATTGCTATTAAAATTATTAATTTTATTTTAATTTTATATAATTTTAATTACCAATTAATTTAAATTAATTAAAAATTAATATTAATTAAAAATTAATTTAAATTAATTATTAATTTTAAATCGTTTTATTATTTAAATCGTTCAACGTCACCGACCTGCAAGTGTCCAGAATTTCCGAATCTCTTGATGAAGACCTCGTACTCGGATGCAGGGTCGAGGGTCAAGAGTTCAAAGGCCTTCTGGTCCAACTCGACGAACCTGAGGACCTGTTCTGCTCTGCTCCTCATCCGATCCAAGGCCCTGCTCGACTTTTCCTTGGCAAAGCTGATCATGAAGTTCGGAAACAGGTCGTCCTTCTGTCGCCCTCCGTTCATCTGGCTGCTAACGTGGGGTCTCTGGATTGTTTTTTTAAAAGTTAATAACAATAATAATTAGCATATTAAATTATATATATATTTGTAATTTTTACTTTATTTATATTTTATAACTTATTCTGTTAGCAATCACAGCAGAACTAACAATGTAATTAATTGAGAACAAGCACTTGTTATTACCTAATCAATTAATTAATTAATTAGTTTAGTGAAAGGACCTTAAATATGGTCGACTCGTTCATCAGTTTTTCATTTTCTTCTGCCATGGCCCTCATGAGTTCACTCATTCCTTCAACTTTCTTTCGTTCTTTAATCTTGGCATGATCTTCCTTCTTTGGAACTGCTTCATCATACTCATCGTCACCATCATCATCATCAGCAGCAGCATCATCATTATCATCATCGCGACGCTTATCACCACTGGAGATTTTGTCATTTGGTCTTTTATCATAATGGTCACTATCACTGTCAGCATCACTGACATCTTTTTCAAAATCTTCATCATAAACCTGAAATTTAATATTTTAAAATTTAAACACATCTATTATTATCATCATCATACATTGTTATCATCTTCGTCATCACCATAATCATCATTATCATCATCATCTATAGCAGCATTTAAAACCTCAAAATCATCCTCATAGTTGTAATCATCTTCATTATTCTCCTTGTGTTTGTGAGTGCTCCC
Source organism: Hirudinaria manillensis (assembly GCA_034509925.1). Taxonomy (NCBI): domain Eukaryota; kingdom Metazoa; phylum Annelida; class Clitellata; order Hirudinida; family Hirudinidae; genus Hirudinaria; species Hirudinaria manillensis. Next base: position 8,031,721 of record CM067534.1, read on the forward strand.
CTGAAATTCAAAATCTTCAGCAATTAATCCGTTCAATACCATCAGAACAGAACCATAAGAACTAGAATCAGTAAAGATTATAAGACTATAAGAACTATAATCAGTAAATCATTGAAAGAAAATGGTGCTTCCATTGTGGTAGTTGTTTAGTTAACCATGGTCCAAGGTCTCGTTAAAAAACAAACCATGTTTTCGGCATCTTTGTTGTGCCTTGATAGACTGTGCTTCGTATCTTCTTCGTATTTCTCGGCCTTTTGCTTATGTTTCCTTTCCCTGTCCTTCTGTGATAAACAAAAGATTTTTGAATGAATGAATGTAAAAATGAACAAAAAGAATTAAAATTAATTTTTAGAGAAAAATGAGAAATTTTTATTTCCTGCACTTGTCAAATTAAATATTCGTTTGTGACGTGATTCCGAAACCAATTGGCTTGAAAACATTTTAAGACAAAACTTTTAAAAAAGCAGATGAAAATGAGAAAAATCATCTTACAAAGATGCACTTAAAAAAAGTTGAGTTGTTAAGTCAGCATCACTACTAATATTTCAACTAACATCATTGTCGTTGTCGTCATCATCTTCAACGAATTTGCTCGAGCGATGTCGTGAGGTTTTGCATTCTTCGTCTCTGCTATGATGATCTCTTTTTCTGTCTTTGTCTCCGTCTCTGTCCTTTTCCTTGTGCTTCTGTCTCTCGTCATCTCTGTTCCTGTGCCTTTCTCTGTCATCATCCTTTTCTAAGTGGCTCTTGTATTCATCTTTAGTTCTGCTTTTATCCCTGTCTTTATCTCTTCTTCTTTCCTTGTCTTTGTCTTGTTCCTCCTCTTTGTAACTGAGCCTTTCTTTGTCTTTATGCCTATCTCTGTCTCTGTCTTTGTTTCTATCTTTATCTCTGTTACCATCTTTGTCCTTCTCTTTGTCTCTGTCCTTGTCCCTTTCTCTGTCTTTATTCTTATCTTTATCCCTGTAGGTGTCTTTGTCTCTGCCTCTGTCTCGGTCTCTTTCTTTATTCCTATCTTTATCTCTATAACCATCTTTGTCTCTGTCCCTATCTTTGTTCCTATCTTTATCTCTATGACCATTCTTATCCTGGTGTCTTTCTTTGTCTTGAAGCCTGTCATCTAGTTTATCCCTCCGTCTGACTTTTTCCACCTCCTTCTCCCCTTTTCCATGCCTTCTACCATTTTCAATTTCCTTTTCCCTCCTTCTGTGGTGCTCCTCTCTGTGTTTTCCATCTTTCTTTCTGTCATCTAAAGCTTCTTTGTCAGTGTCTTCCCTCCTTTTAGATTTTTTTCTATCATCATCAACACCATCACCTCTAGACCTGTGTCTGTCCTCTTTTGATTTCTCAGTGACTATATCAAATTAAATAAGCAATCTCAAATGTGTCATTGGAAAATAAGAAACATGTGATTGCCACACAATTACTGGACACAGCATCTGAATAGACTTTTGTGGATAATAAAATGATGTATTAGCAGAATGAAAGGTTGTTTAATTAAATTGGTTAATCAAAGTATAGAGAGACCACATTATAGAATTCAAATCGTATTTAAAATTAACAATAGTTCTGACCTGACTTGCTCATGGATGATTCTTTAAATCTAACAGACTGTATTTTTAAGAAAAATTAATGTTGAGTCTTTCACAAAATAATAACGCTAAAGAAAAGAATTCACTAAAAACAGATTCAATGGAGAGTACCTTCAACTGTTCTCGTAGTTCCGATGATTTCCATGTGTCTTCCTTACTCTGCTCACATTAAAGAATTATTTTTAACACAACGACGCTTTCGGATAAATTTATGTTCAAATATGCTTGAAATTCTTGCACATTCTGGACGAAATCATTAAAAAGCACACCACCACACATAACGAACTACTAAGGACCTTGGCAATTGGCATAATATATCTTTTATTGAAAATGAATCCCAACAAGCTCTTCGTATCCAAGACACCCAAACAAACATCAAGGTGGTAGTATCGGTCGCAATATGTTTTGTTCGTATTATTGGAGCTTTAAATGTTAACACGTTATTTTAAAATTGTTTAAAGTTAAAAAACAATTTTTATTGTTTTATAACATATCTTAACGCGAGGCATTACCGTTGACTAGGTTATACTTCTATATTAAGTCCTTACCAGCCAACGAAACCATCGGGATTTAATTAAGTAAGTTGCTTACCTAAGCAATACAGAATTTTTTTATAAACAAATTCATATATTAATGTAACGAAATCAATATTTCTTTTTAACAAACAAGGGTTTATTAAAGGTATATGTCGGCATCAATGGATGCCCCCTGACTCTAACCAATTCTTATCCACCCCTTCCCCCAATTTCTTCCAATTTTCCAATTTCCTTCCTTCGGATGAACATTTACACATTCCAAAACATTCATGAAAGTTTGGTTGCGCGTCAGTTTTGATTACGTGGAAATTATTCGGCTGTTCATCCAATTTCATCGTGCAACTCTCTCCCATCTCCTATTTTTTCTCCTGGAACATCGCCATCACCGTCACCACCATTTCTTTAATGTCACCACAATATCTGTAACTGTTATTTCCATCATTATCATAGTCGGTTGATAATCTCTTAGCAATATTAAGCGATTAAAGGTAGCTTGCCGTCAGCACCAGCTGAACTCGCCTTTCTCATTTCGCGATGAGCTTAGACCGGCGGATCTTTCAATTCCAAGATGCAAGATGGAGAGCAGATTTTGAATTAATTAATTCCACTTTTAATTTTATTTTTAGAATTATTTCTGAGTCTCTTTCAGACGTATTAACATGAACTCGGAAGGAATTTAAAATATTCGGAAATAGGTCTGTGGCATTCATTACCATGCCTCTCCATTTTGAAGATTCTTCGAGGATCTTTGAAGAAAAAGTTTCGCCTGATTGACATTTTAAACGTGAAAGCAAAGAAGTCTTTTTTGAAAAGGTCTGATGAACTACTTTCTTCATTCATTAACTCATCCATTCACCGGTTTTAATCATGCATCGCATGTTGTGCGCTCCAAGCAATTCCTTTTGCATGCATTCGCAGGCACCGTTGTGGAAAGCCAGTCTTAAAATGGAGAACAACAGGGCCTCCTGGAAATTGAAGAAGATTTTCTGATCAACTTTGTTTCATTTCCGCTCAAGATTTTGATAATATATATTTTTTAGATTAGCTCTTCTCGAAAGCAACCTTCTATCTTCTGGGTTTTTTTTTATATTTCGTTTTAAGTTATAAATTGAGTCGGCGAAAGTCTCTGCGAATTTATTTATTCAGAGTGACCGGAGAAAGAGGGAAAAAAATCAGCGTTAAGAAATAGACACTTTGAAATTGAAAGAGTCCGAAAGAAGTCTTTCGTAAAGAAGATTGAATCTTTTCATCCGTCTTCATTTTCTCGTTTTCCTCCTGCATCTTCGTCCGACCGACCGATTGATTGATTGATTGATCGATTGATCGGTATCAATCGAATTTTGAAGCAATCCGTCACTAGACCTAACAACAAACTGTCTTGCATATTCGACCTAAAAGAACCATGGATGAATTTGGAACGAAATCTCAGTGAGGTGGGTATGGTCTTGATATTTTTTTTGCGACGAGAACAATTTTTTGATTGATTGATTGGATGGTTGATTGATTTTATTCTCGGAAGCCAAGAATTTGTCTGTCTGTCTGCGCAATTTAATTTGTCTCTTCCGATAGTTAATCATTCTCCTGATTTATTGCATTCGGTAATTTATGGCTGCATTTTTTTTCCAACCTGCAAATGTTTGCCAGCATGTTCCAAGGGAATAACGATACCCAATCCATTTCGTGTGCTTCATGAAGTCGTTGAAAGCGGTTTCGCTTTGAACAATTATTTGTAATTTATTTATAACCCAAGCGATAAATTTAATTAACGCTAAATTATCTCAAAAATAATGAATTATTCTGAATATTTACACGTTTTTCGTGATATAGATCCTCGCTTCTATCAGACTCTGCACGAACCGACGTATGCAATGTATCTTCAAAGCCAAGGCAATTATACGATCTTGAAAGAAATGAGTCTCTATCAACTGCTTGCTCCCTCAATAACGAAATTACATTCCAAATGAAGTTCAAAATTTAATAAACATTTCCACAACGACGGAATGCAATAATTCCGATGTTGGCGGATGTAGACATAATAGATTAGGGATGGAATTTCGAACGCCGGAGATAAACAAAATTCGGTTGTAAAATTTGCATTTATAATTTGTATAAAAGGTATAAAATTCTAATTTAAAAAAAAAAACAAATATTGCAATTAGGTTAATAAATATTTATTTATATAAAATAATTGCGAATAATCAACGTAGACGGCGTTAAATGACGCGAGGCAAACAATCCTTTCCAAGACGCCTGCCCAATGCTCAGAATAGCTATTTGCAATCATGCAAATTATTCTTATGCCCGATCACGTTCCTATGAATTTTGAACATATTTCCAGTAAATAACGCCGGAGTGCATCAGATATCTTGTGTCTGTTAACTTAGCCGGATTTTTATCCCCAGTCCAGATTTTTCGTCTCGGGCAAAAAATATAGCACGCATTTAGGAAAAAATACGTCGAAAAAGAGGCAAGAAAAAACCATGATCCAGGTTGGTGTTGCCTACCTGCTTCTGTGACAGGCAAAGGATTTGTTTTTTGCACCGTCAGAACTATTACATCCAAAAGATGAAAGATTCTTACATTTCTGTAGCTAAGTAATTCTTAAAGCACTGAGGAATGCTAAGCCCATGGATACTTTATAATCGTGTATAATTTAAAACAAAAATTGATGGGTTATTGCTGTTAATGCGATCCGTTAATCATTTTCCTACGTGGAATTGCAAGTCTGGATTTCCAGAAGCGGAGTTCCATGGTAAATTCCTATCCAGCGATCCATCACATACATCATCTCTGCAAATATGGGGCTGAAATTGAATCCGAGCCTGACACACGATGGCCGGTTTGATGAGAAATAAACGGATTTCGACCGATGACGAGCCATGGGATTTTTCTTCTAAATGAATTCATACCCCCAAACGAGACACGGCCCTGGAATTCGTGTTGCGAGTAAAATGGCGCGCCAACCTCAAGACGTCTGCTCTTCCAGGTGTAGATAAAAGTTTAACGTCCGTAATAACCGCTTTAGCCTTTTTAGGCCAATTTCAGGCTATTAGGGACCTTACTTGAGGTCCAATACGTCTTCACTTTTCGCTATTATAAAATATTATATAAAATTATATTATATTATAAAATGGTTGAATGGTATCGTTGAGTAATTTAAAAATTACTGATCGTTTTCTGTTGAAACAAGTAATTTAATAATGTCTAATAATAATAATAATAATAATAATAATAATAATAATAATAATAATAATAATAATAATAATAATAATAATAATAATAATAAATAATAATAATAATAATAATAATAATAATAATAATAATAATAATAATAATAATAATAAATAATAATAATAATAATAATAATAATAATAATAATAATAATAATAAATAATAATAATAATAATAATAATAACAACTTGAACTTAGCAGCAGCTTTTGCGGCTTAAAATTACTATCGCTTTAAACCTAGACATTTAAAAAGCCAGGAAGCAAACCTATGTGACAGAAGTCATTGGTGGACGCTTTCCTTGCACAGAAGCGTGCATAGAGTCCATATTGATAACGGCCAAGCGACGGCCATGTGATGGTCAAGCGACGGTTAAGCGACGGCCACAACGGCCAAGTGATGGTCAAGTATTAAAAAAGAGCGGACAGACAGATTTTGGAGACACTAAAGAGTTTTCTAATGTGTCAAGCCCCTTCCTTTCCTTCAGAACGATTGACGTCTCGAAAACGAAACGCACTTGTCTCTGGAAAATCCGATTCCAGACAATTACACGTCGAGAACTTCCTGGTTTCACTTTCCTTTTTTTTCCCGCCACTCGAAAGCGGAAGAGGAGAAAAAAATTTTTGATATTTTTATAGCGCTTGACTTCTGTCCTTTTTATTTTCCTTCCTTCAGTTTTTTTTAACTCAGACACCAGATATCTCAAGGTGCACGCTCGGAACAGTGATGAGCAATACGCTCGTGCGATGCCGCCAATAATATCCATCTGGAATTACTGATAATTTTTTTTTTATTATTATTATTTACATTTTCGTTCGCATATCATTGAATTTCTGTCTGGAGCGATTTAGTTGTGCTTTGGAAACAAAACTTTAAAATGGAGCATGTGCCGCTGAAAGCTGATGGAGATGACGAAGACGATGCTGCTGCTGCAGATGATGATGATGATGATGATGACTTTTTGAAGATGATGACGACGATGATGATGATGATGGAGGTGATAATAGCGATAACGCAACTGTATATCTAGAGATACGAATTGAGAAGAGAGAGGAGAGAGAGAGAGAGAGAGAGAACAAGAACTATGAGCGAATAATCGCGAAAAAAAATCGACTATAAACAAAATTATTATCCTCTTGGGAGTATAGCAGCCGCCTGCCTCGAATCAGTGGAATCATCATCATCATCACCACCATCATCATCATCATCATCATCATCATCATCATCATCATGGCAATCATCGTCATAGTCGTCGTCACCGTCATCATCGTCGTTATCACCATCATCATCGTTTGCCGAAGGCAGTTGCAGTCCTAACTGGATGACGTTGGAGTATCCGAAGAGTTTATCAACTTTAACTTCAACGATAATCATAACGTCTCACGACGAGTAGAGTCCAGTACAGGTCAGTACAAGTTTCAGTACACCAGAAGTACTGAGTGCCTGTCACCGGCTACGTACGATAGTACCGTTCGGTGCTATTTCAGTGGACCACCAAAGGTACCTGTAAATACCGAAAGAAGAGAAATAGACGCCCTCTCGGATGCTAAAATCGATGTCGGGGCCAAGAATTGAAATTCATTAGTCAGATCAAAGGATGAACGAACATACGAATGAATGAATGAATTAATTAATTACTTTAATTAAATAATTAATCAGGAATTAATTAATTGTATGAGATTAATTGCTGTTACCGGAACCACCGCTCCACTTACTTATCAGTTTACTAGTTTTATTTCCTTAATTAATGATGGACGGACGGACGGACGGACGGACGGATGGATGGATGGATGGATGGATGGATGGATGGATGGGTGGACGCTTGGATGGAAGGAAGGAGCAGACGGAGGAGAAGGAGAGAAAGTCGGAGTGAATGATGCGAAGGGCCAGTAGAGGGTTGGACTTCCTAATCCAAAAGGGAATCGTGTTTGAGACTCTAATCAGACGATGACCTAATCTTCGGCAGCAGAAGCTGCAACAACAGCTGCAACAACAACAGCAACAACAACAGCAACAACGACGACGACGACAACAACAACACAGGAGGACATTCCACGACCGTTCAATCCGGAAGGCTATGAAGTGGTGCATTCGCTTTCTCTACTCCTGTTGTTGAGTGCATTATGTGGGCCGTTTGGACGGACGGACGGACGGATAGATGGACGGATGGATGGATGGATGGATGGATGGATGGATGGATGGATGGATGGATGGATGGATTGATGGATGGATGGATGGATGGATGGATGGATGGATGGATGGATGGATGGATGGATGGATGGATGGATGGATGGATGGATGGACGGATTGACGGAAGGAAGGTTTTAAAACTTTGGAAATTACATGAACAATAAACGCGTGATAGAAAAGTTCACGCAAAGATTTGAAGAAAAGAATTATTTGAAATTCCGTACTGACAAAACAATTCGATTAATTTATAATTTAAAAAAAAAATAGATTAAATAATTAAAATGTCAGAAAACGTGGCTAAAAACATCGACGAATTACCTTCCTCCATTAACCAATCACGAAGTAATTGCTAAAGAAATTAATACAAATAATTTATAAATATGTATATATATGAATAAATATTTATTTATAAAAAATTAGTATTATTTATATAAATCATAAGTTTATTATTATAAATTATAAATAATTATAATAAATTATAAATAATTGTAATAAATTAATTATACATAATTATAATAAATTGTAAATAATTATAATAAATTATAAATTATATAACTTTTATGAATTATAATAGATTATAATAAATAATAAATAATAATTTTATAAAATAAACAAATTAATTGTTAAATGTTGGAAAACAAATCGAAATGAACAATGAATCCAGCATCCTTCCAACCTTCCATCTTGTCTTGATCCATCAAAATCTCCATCTTTGAAATTCACTGCTGCATTAAAATAGGGGTCTGTCCTGAACTGGCCATTTGCTATTTATAGCGTGCCCGGCACGAAGGACAATAATAATAATAATGATAATAATAATAATAATAATAATAATAATAATAATAATCATAATAATAATAATAATAATAATAAATAATCTATATTGTTTTTAAATTAATTTATTTATATTTATTATTTAATCAAACAATTAATAATTTAATTAATAAGCCTTTATTATCATTATTATAATTAATTGATCAAATATTTGATTGATTGGACGGTCATGTTTCCATCGTCGGCTAGCTGCTGGGCCAGAGCCGGAGGGAGTTCGGCTCCTGATTCGTCATCATTCACTTGCTTTTAAAAGCAGACGATAAAAAAAAAAGAGGAGGGAAAAAGAAAGGATTGGATCACGTTGGAAAAGCCTTTCCATGATGTCCATCCTGGTACATGGCCATCACTTTACACCGCCCCTCCTTTGCATTGTCTCTCCATCCGTGATGATGATGACGACGACGATGACGACGATGACGACGACGATGACGATGTTGGTGATGACGATGACGACGATGATGCTCGTTGCGATTCAATCACGTGGGCATTCACACGTCCATGCAATGTCCATGCATTCACACATCCACGTACAAACCACGGACGGAAATTGGAGGAAGGGGTGTTCGACCAGAGGTGTTTGCATTTATGTAGCGAGGAATTGAGGTCTTGGCCCTATCGCCCCAATGAGTCGGTAGTGGAATCTTATTAAGAAGTCCGCTACGTGATTCACATGCTCAGTTCTTATGACTCGATGATGATAATGATGATGATGATGATGATGATGATATCGAAGAAGACGACGACGATGATGATCAATCACTGATCACAACAATCATCGTCATCATTACCATCACGATCATCGTCGTCTTCTTCCTGTTTTGACGCCGATGATGATGATGATGATGATGATGATGATGATGATCATAACATTGACCATAACAATCATCACCATCATCATCATCATCATCGTCATTATAGCCATTGTCATCATTAATATCATCGTCGTCATGGAAATGCATCATCAGAGGAAGCTTATATACGGCGCCGGATTTGCATTGCGCATGCGCAATTTTGACTTGGTCCAGAGGCTGGAGATGAAAGGAGTTATTTCCTGTTTTTCTTTACGACTCACGAACGACCTGCCTTGTTTACAAATAGTTTGGTCTTTTTGGCGCCAATTTTTTTTTTGTTTTTGTATCGTCGATTTGTTTATTTTGTGTTTATTATTTTATGTTATTATTATTTTTTATTTATTTGTCTGTTTGCTTTGCTTTGCTTTGTTTGTTTTGCTTTGCCTTGCTTTGTTTGCTTTGCTTTGTTTTGTTTGTTTTGCTTTGTTTTGTTTGCATTGCTTTGTTTGTTTGTGTGCTTTGTTTTGGTCCACGGAGATTGGATTCGTTTGCATAATTTATTCATCCAGGTATGAGTGGAGTGTTAAGATAATTGGTTTCCGATTTACAATAATTATGACCGTAATTATTATAACGAGAACAGCATTAGTAATAATAATAATAATAATAATAATAGTAATTTTAAATTTTGGTTCTTACTGAGATTATTATAATTATTATTGTTATTATTATTATTATTATTATTATTATTATTATTATTATTATTATTATTATTATTATTATTATTATCCTCTCTCCTATCAAATCCATTGACGAAGTTAATTCTCCTGGAACAAGGGCAGAGCTGAAAATTTCTTGCTTTCAGGAATACGGCCATGTTTTAAGGATTAAAATAGTCGTGCAACTCGTCTGCTTCAGTCCGCTGATTTATGTGGCGCTCGATTCATTTTAATTTAATTTTTATTTTTAAAACCGCCCGGTTGTTTATTCTTTGTTTGTATTTTTACTTTTCTCTCTGTTTTATTTCTATTTCCGTTTCCGGGCCGAAGTTGAATCTGAGTGCTTTCGGGGTGATCGAGCAGAGATGTAACTGATGATGGTGATGATGACTATGACGGCGGTGATGATGATGACAACGATGATGATGGTGATGATGACTATGACGGCGGTGATGATGATGACAACGATGATGATGAAGACGACGACGACGATGATGATGATGATGATGACGACGACGACGATGATGATGATGATAGCGGCGATGATGATGCTAATAACTCTTTCCATGGCTGTAGAGCATCATTATCCCCGATAAACTTTTGACGCAACATAAATCAGCTTCGCAGGTGCATTGAAAATACTTTTTACAACTTTTTTTCAATAAATCCGTTTTTAATGCAATCAATTAAACATCCATTTCAATCGTATTTCATTTATAATAATGATAATAATAATAATAATAATAATAATAATAATAATAATAATAATAATAATAATAATAATAATAATAATAATAATAATAATAATAATAATAATGATAATAAAAATCTTTTTAAAAAATCATTTATTTACACTGATAAAATTGCATTAAATTAAATTAATCTCTAAATATAATCGAATAAATAAATAAATAAATAAATTTTAAAAATTAAATTTCCAAAATTATTAGCAGCAGTTATTAAATTATTAAATTATTCACTCAACAAACGACCCTTCTCCTCCCAGCTATCCGTCATGACGTCACCGGAATTACCTCGAGCGGAGATGACGTCACACGACGGGGTCTCCCTCGTCAACAGCTGCTCGGCAGCCGTGGACCTGAGGGAAGAAGGCCCCGCCCCCAACGAACACGGAATTTCCCAGTGTCACGTGACAGCCAGTCTCTTCGATGACGTCACGCAATGCGACGGAAAAACCCAGGAAAGTGAGATGCTGAAATCGATCAGCTCACAGACCGTGCGAGTCCAACAAGAAGGTTGTTGTTGTTGTTGTTGTTGCTGTCGTCGTCGTCGTCGTCATCATCATCATCATCATCATCATCATCATCACCATCATCATCATCATCATCATCACCATCATCATCATCATCATCATCGTCATCATCATCATCATCATCATCATCATCATCATCATCATCATCATCATCATCATCATCATCATCATCATCATCATCATCATCATCATCATCATCATCATCATCATCATCATCATCATCATCATCATCATCATCATCATCATCATCATCATCATCATCATCATCATCATCATCATCATCATCATCATCATCATCATCATCATCATCATCATCATCATCGTCGTCGTCATCACCATCATCATCATCATCATCATCATCACCATCAGCATCATTATCATCATCACCATCATCATCATCATCATCATCATCATCACCATCATCATCATCATCATCATCATCATCATCATCGTCATCATCATCATCATCATCATCATCGCTAACATAATTAACGTCGTCATCACGTACTGTACCTTGGCAGTTGCACTGACAGTGGAGTTGAAATTGTCAACATCCTCAGAAGGGTTCAAGTCAAACACACACGCTCACGCACACACACACTCACAAACACAAACACACACACACACACACACACCTGGATCCGATGATGGATGTGGGAGGAGTTTCTAGAGGGTGGTCACGTGACACTTCCATCTGAGTGACGGAGAGAAATTTAGAGTGGTTACGCCAATTCTAGGATGTTGATAATGATTGTCGAATGAGTGAAAGTGAGTGAATGAATGAGTAAAGGAGTGAGTTAATGAATGAGTAAGGGAGTGTAGGAGTGAGTGAATGAATGAGTAAAGGAGTGTAGGAGTGAGTCGGCAAATAGAAAGGTGACTTGCGAAGTGCAGTTGGTTCTGAAAAACTTCAGATTTTAAGGATTTCCTGTCGTGAGAACCCCTCGCGTGTTTATTCTCAACTTCATCATCCATCTGTGGACCTGGGTTCATAACGATGATGACGATGATGAAGACGATGACGACGATGATGATGATGATGATGATGACGATGACGACAACGATATTGATGATGGTGGTGAATAAACTATAATAAAAACACAATAATAATATTTATTATTATTATTATTGTTGTTAATATTATTATCTTTATTATCTTTATTTTTATTAAAATATTTAGCTCTTGCAGAGACTACAATATAATGAAAGTAAAATATAAATAATAAATATTTACTTATAATTTCCCTTATTTTGGAGATAATTGTTATTACGATTGTAAATTGGATTTGTGAACGGACGATACCATTATTATGGTCCCCCCGGGGGGTGTACAGCTTCCGGGAATGACTCAAGCAATATGGAGGGTATGACAATCCGCCTTTATTGACTGGCCGGAATGAATTTCGGGCTCGAAATGACCGGCAGTGACATTTAATATTCTCCTACAACATTATGTCAGCATAAAAGTATAATATAGGATGCTATTGTAAAATTATTATTATTATTATTAATGTTAAAGTAATAATAAACCTTTCATATTATCTTGTTATGCGTCTGATGCTAGCTGTTCAGTCATCATCGTCGTCATCATCGTCACCACCATCATCGTCGTCGTCGTCGTCACCATAATAGAGGAAGCGCTATATGAAGGGTTGAGCGCCTCTAGGACCCCGCTAGGCGCTACATAAATCGAAGCGAAGCGTTCATATCTCCAGGAAGGCAGACGACTGAGAGAAAAAAACTGGATTAACAAGCAACTGGTTTGTTTCGGCCTCCATTCCGATAGCTACAAGCTCCAGGCTCCCTTAGGACATAATGTTGGATACTCGACAGCCAAAGACAACTCACGGTCGGGGACATTTAGTACTACCCTAACCCTCCCCAGATCCTACCCTTACACTACCAAATTCATACCCTAACCCTACCCAGACACTCCCCAGACCTTCCCCAGATCGAACCGCTACATTACCCAGACCCTAATCCTGTCCTACTCCCTGACTCTGGAAATCCACAGCAAAGCAATAAACCTTGTCCCAGTCTCGTTGTCTTTTGCGCGTCACTCATCCAGGTACTATTGGGACGTCCAGGTGTGAAAGAGGAAAGATTACTTAAGGCG
>CM067534.1:8047500-8122500 GCA_034509925.1 Hirudinaria manillensis
AAAACATATAATAATAATTCAAATAGATTATTTCAAATAATATTGATAGTAACACTAATATTCGTTATTATTATTATTCGACAATATTTTAAACAATTATTATCACGACAATATTTATTATGTATTACTACTTCTACTACTACTACTACTAATAATAATAATAATTTATAATTATTATTATTATAATATTTTATTATTTCAATAAATATGTTGCAGTCGTACTTTTATTACATACATTCACTTTTCGTTGCCAACGTTTCGTGCCAAGCGAAAGTCTTTCAAATGTTTTCCAAGAGAGAAAAAATGGCGCCTGCTCCAAAATGGACTCGCTATCTTCGATTTGTTTGGCTTACGTCTCGACAAGAAGCAGGTGCCCGTAGAGTATCTTCAAAAAGCGCGGGAAATACTCACAAGGACGTACAGCGGGGTACAGTTTACGGCCTCTGTAAAGAGTAATGATGAACGTAATAATGATGTAATCGAGACACGTAATTGTAACTGTAACGTACAAAGGGCGTAATAGTCGGTTTCACGTCTGAACGTCTGTAAAGTTGGACAGTCTGTTTCCATTCAAATCACTTGTAGAACTGTTATAATAACAGTGATGCGTTATCATTGAAAAACATGTGCGTATCATTGTATGTGTACGTTCGTGCATGTATTTATCATCGCATGTGTACACGTGTACACATGTACAATGTTCAGTACACGTACAAGTACTTGTTCATCAAGTCGTTAAAATTCCACAGCACTTCTAGTGCCGAACAATGCCAAGTGCTTGTATCGAAATTCTAACCATATGCCAACAGCATCGTTACCACAACCACCACCACCACCACCGTCGTCGTCATCATCATCGTCGTCGTCGTTGTCGTTGTCATCGCCATAGTTATCACCTTCGACTGGGACACAATCTTTGTGTGGACGGTCCTCCATTGCGATATTAATGGATGCAATACATCAGACGTCTCCTTATTATAACAGACTAATCTATTCTCTATCCTTCCATCCATCAATTTCACCCACCCATCCACCCACCCACCCATCCATGCCCCCAGCCCTACCCACCCATGCCCCCAGCACTACCCACCCAACCCCGCCGAGGTTAACAGGGAAAGTACAGACAGGATAATTTGTAAACATGGTCTATTCTTAGCAAGAAAATTTGGGTCGATATTTCAAGATGAACCAATGATTGGCTTTCGTCTGTCTACGGCAATGTAAAGCTTCAGTAATCTGCACTCTTGAACTTGCGAGTGAGTGAGTGAGTGAGTGAGTGAGTGAGTGAGTGAGTGAGTGAGTGAGTGAGTGAGTGAGTGAGTGGATGAGTGAATGAGTGAGTGAGTGAGTGAGTGAGTGAGTGAGTGAGTGAGTGAGTGAGTGAGTGAGTGAGTGAGTGAGTGAGTGAGTGAGTGAGTGAGTGAGTGAGTGAGTGAGTGAGTGAGTGAGTGAGTGAGTGAGTGAGTGAGTGAGTGAGTGAGTGAGTGAGTGAGTGAGTGAGTGAGTGAGTGAGTGAGTGAGTGAGTGAGTGAGTGAGTGAGTGAGTGAGTGAGTGAGTGAGTGAGTGAGTGAGTGAGTGAGTGAGTGAGTGAGTGAGTGAGTGAGTGAGTGAGTGAGTGAGTGAGTGAGTGAGTGAGTGAGTGAGTGAGTGAGTGAGTGAGTGAGTGAGTGAGTGAGTGAGTGAGTGAGTGAGTGAGTGAGTGAGTGAGTGAGTGAGTGAGTGAGTGAGTGAGTGAGTGAGTGAGTGAGTGAGTGAGTGAGTGAGTGAGTGAGTGAGTGAGTGAGTGAGTGAGTGAGTGAGTGAGTGAGTGAGTGAGTGAGTGAGTGAGTGAGTGAGTGAGTGAGTGAGTGAGTGAGTGAGTGAGTGAGTGAGTGAGTGAGTGAGTGAGTGAGTGAGTGAGTGAGTGAGTGAGTGAGTGAGTGAGTGAGTGAGTGAGTGAGTGAGTGAGTGAGTGAGTGAGTGAGTGAGTGAGTGAGTGAGTGAGTGAGTGGATGAGTGAATGAGTGGATGGAGGAGCACTTAATGAATACTATGGTTTTCTTATTTTAAAAAAATCATTAATAATCAAAATAAAAACGCCGAAATTGAAATGGAAACTAACATAATAATGACAACAACAAAAAAATAATTCCAGCAATATCAATCGAAAATACAAGAAGATAAAATTACCCAGCACGGGAATAAATGCCGCTGCTGCTGCTGTTGATGACAACGACGATGATGACATCGATAGTGATGATGATGATGATAATGACGATGATGACGGTCTCATTACTCCGCATCAATCCGTCCACGAAACAATCGCTTCTCTTAAAAGTGAAAAGAAAACGTGGAATTTTAAGGCACAAAATGCTTTTGCTGGCTCCTGCTTTGTCTCCATCTAACCCCACCAAACCTCCCCAAACCTCCCCAAATCCCCCCAAACCTCCCCAGACCCCCAACCCGCCTAAAAAATCTTTTTTGGAATAATGCCAGACCCATTTTCCAATCGTTTTGTTGTCGTTATTTTATTTGTTTTTTTATGAAAAATAATTTTCTCGGATTTTTCCTAAAATTAATTTTTCCTTTCATTTAGTCATTTATTGTTAAATTTAATTAATTAATTATAAATAATTGCATTATTATATTATATTATATTATATTATATTATATTATATTATATTATATTATATTATATTATATTATATTATATTATATTATATTATATTATATTATATTATATTATATTATATTATATTATATTATATTATATTATATTATATTATATTATATTATATTATATTATATTATATTATATTATATTATATTATATTATATTATATTTATCTAATGATCCGATGTAAAATAAGTTCTGGTCTCTAATTCCGGACTTCCTTACTTATTATTTCCTCGTCGTCGTAAGAGATTGACCCGAGGGGGCACCGACCTTTGGAGGCTGAGGCGCGGGAATAAATGCAGTCAATCACTCGGACGGGAGCAGACGACAGTTCGAGCTGCTGCCAACTACCGCCAAAATTACAAACCGACCTTTTATTTATCACGTATTTATATCCTATTTATGGATATTTATTCTTATATTCGTTTGTTATATAATTGTATAATTTCTTTATTATATGATTTTATGGTTTATTTATTACATATTTTTTATTATGTATTGATAATATATTTTTCTATTTATTTATTGCATATTTTTAGAATGTGTTTATTTATTTTTATTTTTTAATAGTTTTTGTTGTTGTTCGACTCTGGTTTTTTGAATCTTTGGACAAAGTCCAGACCAGCCGTGATCCACTCCAGTGACTTTCAAAGGGAGGAGCATCAAAGGGTCCGTCAGGCTGGCCGAGGGACGGCTTGCCCACGTTCCATCAGACCATCAGAATTAGAACCCATTGCATCCACTCCATCGATATTCTGCCGAAGAATAGCTTTCTCCATCGACTATAGTTCCGCTAGACCGAACACGCCGGACCGGAATCGGAATTACCGGTTCACGCTCGGACGGACGGAGCACGTGATCTTGTAGAGTCAGTGACTCTACACTGCTGACCTCTTATGACCTCCTGTCAATTGGGGAGGAAAGCAACCAATCAGATGGAAAGCATTTCCTAGGGGATACTACGTTGCTAGGATTGTTTAAGCATCGGTTTGTGAGGATAGTGGATATCTATCTGATAGATGGAGTGATGGAGCGAGGTAGAGGGGCATGGGTTGGGGACGTTTGGGTCGTTAGGGTGGGTGCGTGGATGAGTGGCGAGGGACACGTTGGTGCTACCTGGCATAGGGTGCACGTGTGTTACTTCCGTGCTAATAATAATAACAACAATAATAATCATATAATAACTACGATTATATCATATCATAATTCTTGCACTGTGATAACTGCATGGGTTTATGATAGGATTTCCAAAATAAATATTTACAAATCACAAGTTTATGTTGATTAAAAGTGAATTCTGATTGAAATGTAAACAGAGGACGATGATAAAACAAGCTGATGAACCAAGCGAACTTCTAATGCTGGAAGATTGGATTTCTAATCCGATGGAGAGATGGCAACAAGAAAAAAAAGAATAAAGGAAAGTAACGGATGAGTGAATGAGTGAGAGAATGAATGAATCAGATATGAAAGAATGAATGAACGAATGGATCAGAGATGAAAGAAACCAAGAAAACAAGTCCAGCAGACTGTAGGGCGATAAAGAATGATAATATAAGATCGAGACACACGCCCTCTTACGAGGCAAAGAGGAATTTTTTGGCAGAAGCAGTTAACAGTAAATCAGATATTACGACGACGATGCCATTATTTTACTTTAAATAGGAATTGGCCTATTATTTCTGTTCCTTATTTGTTCATATTTATTGCTTATTTCGAATTTATTCGCATGAATTTCGAGGAAATATGATTTTTTTAATTTATTTTTTTAAGCAAAAGTTGTAATAATGACGTTGGCCATATTGATGGAGATGATGAAGATGTCAATTGTTGGTCCTCCTTATAAAAAAATGAACACATAAATATGGCCATCGCTCATTTCTTCAGATAAAAGCATTCGAGTCTCGGTAATTTCCATCATCGATTTCGGTTTCACTTTCAGTTCGCAAGACGTACGAGCCTCCCTCCATCCATTTGACGACAAGGAATCAACAACAACAACGACACAACAACAACAATAACAAGACCATCATCAACAACAACAACAACAACAACAACGAATCACTCCAACGACTCCAACAGCTACAGACGACTACCAGGCAATAGCGGCGACCACAGCGACAACAGCCATCGACGATGCGATGATGATGATGATGATGCTTATGACGACGATGATGATGATGATTATTATGTTAAGTGATAGTGGTGGTAAAGTGATCGAGCATGTCAGCGAATCTATCGATCTGTCAAAAAAAAAAAAACTAGGGCAAGTGTAGACTCAATTCGTATAGAAACGTTTGTCGAATCTGTTTACGCGAAGCTGTGAAAGAAACCTTGTCCTTTCCTTTTAGACGATGCATGTTGCCGTGGACAAACGCGCGATGAATTGCTGAATGAATGAATGAATGAATGAATTAACGGATGATTAGATGAATGGATGAATGAATTAACTGATGATTAGATGAATGAATTAATTAATTAATTAACGGATGATTAGATGAATGAATGAATTAATTAACGGATGATTAGATGAATGGATGAATGAATTAACGGATGATTAGATGAATGGATGAATGAATACGCGGTGAATGAATGAATGAATACGCGGTGAATGAATGAATGAATGAATACCAGATGCTACCGGACAAAGCCACGTTAAGAAGAAAGTCTTTCTCGTCTTAGGACAGAATTTTTGTACATTTTAAAAGTACGTGTACAGATTGAACTTTTCGACGTCTGGTCGACCTGCATGATGATGATAATGATGCCGACGACGATGATGATGATGACGATGATGATGATGATGATAGCTGTGATATGGAGTACTACAAACTAGATCGTGTTTAACTCTCTATGGTATTTAACATAATTGTTGTTGTCTGTGGTTATTTATTTGGAATAAAAGAATGAACACACAAAATTAGATTTGCATTTCTCAGAGTGTTTAGGTTGTTACAGAGATTTTTAAGGTTTTTATTAATAACGAATCATAAATTTACATTAAATTCACATAAATTCAATAATAAAACTGATCATCATCATAATAATCATCGTCAAAGTTATCATCACAATGCTGGATGATGGATTGATTGCTTCGATTGATTGGTACGATATCGGGACAAGCCGACCACGTACTGGGTTCAATGGAGCCCCCGCTGTTCAGAATAAAGTAGGCTGTTTCTTCATCGACCTAGAAATTAATTTCATAAATATTTCATATAATTTCATAAATATTTTTATTTATAACGATTACTAATCAAATAATTAATTTATTATTACTAAACAATTACTTACGACGATTAATTATAAAATCATTAACTTGAAAATAAATGTTATTCGTACAAAAATAGTTAAAAAATGGTTAAATATTACAACATATATTATATATATATAATAAAAAGACGTCCTAGGGTTAGGGTTAGGGTTAGAGTGACTTGACCAAATAATTATAATATTATAAATTATAATATTATATATATTATATTATAATATTATAAATTATAATATTACCTCAGAGATTTTTATACCAGCCACGATTTTAATGATACTTTTTGCTACATATTCGTTCTTGTAGGACAGGAATAGGAATGGACTGAAGATTATTGAAAATGGGTATTACACATTTGTATGTATATATCGAGTGTCTTTAACGTTTAACCAATAAATTCTAGAAAATATATAATCTCCAATAATATGAAGCTAATTTCCACCGTCTGTTAATAATTTAAAGCTCGCCAAATTTTAAAAATTAAGTTTTAAAATTGAATTAAAATCCAAATTTAAATCCCACCATTTCCTCAGTAGGACCTGAATCCACCAAGGCACCTGGCTTTTCCCGGGCTCGGGTTCCACGAGACATCTGTTGACGAATTCGAGAAACGGAGACGTACGTGGCCTAAAAATGGACGATACGAAATTGGAATCGATACTCTTCATCTTCGGCTGAAATATGGAAATGAACAAAATTAATTTTGAAAATAAAACGAAATAAGGCCTTTCCTAATTAAATCCTGTTATCAATAGCTCCGTATATTTTTATTGTCGGTAATTTTATTATTATCATTATCATTATTATTATTATTATTATTATCATTATTATTATTATTATTATTATTATTATTATTATTATTATTACTATTATTATTATTATTATTATTATTATTATTATTATTATTATTATTATTATTAATTCAAACTGATTAGAACCTTACCGATTTGTAGAAGTTAAACATTAACCAGGCATTGTGCAAAATGTCCATGACCTGGAGACTTTTCATGAGATCGTCATAATAAAAAATGCCATCCATGGTAAACTCCGCGGGTTCTCCATCGCCCCGTTCAGGTATCACCGGATCGCTGATGTATTTGTCGACCAATTTTCCAATCCTTCCCTTGAACTTCTGATACGTCCAGCATCTTTCCCCAAAAGGAACGTAATCAACCACGTCAAATTTATATTGTCTTTGCAGTTTTCTCATGTAACCGATCGAATAATCTTTGGTGGCCTGGTTTAACATCAACACCAACAGTTCAATGAACAGTAACAAACGATTAGAACGTCCTAAAATATCTTAGAAAACGAAAACGGAAAAAAAACCATTCGCCTCACCCTTATGATTTGTTCCAAGTGGCAAATAAATTGTTCTAATATGATCTTCGAACATGCCCGCAGACGGCGTTTCACACACCAATGGATTGGATTTTTACCCCCGATAAGGTTCTTGTCGTCAACACGTCTCATGCCATCAAACATGGACTTCATTTGGAAGAGTTTGTTTCTTCCATTAACTGAAGATGGTGACATGAAGTATTCGAAGAGATCGTCAAAGTAACAGTTCATCGGCTTGGGGCCGGTGACGGCCATTCTGGTTATCAGATTAAGTATAAATACCTCATCGAGAATCTCCTTAAATTGGCAATTGATTACAAATAAGAAATTAGAAAAATTAGAAAACTGAAATAGCGCTTCTTAAAAGTAAAATATTTGCGTTAAACATTCACCTTTTTGTAACTTAAACAGGTAATGACTCGTGCTACTCTCGGACGGATTCTTTCTGGTGCAATCTTGAAGAATATGAAAGCAACTGAAATAATTAAGAAGGCGTTATTAGTAATTAATAAATCATTGTTGACGTGCACTTCTACTAGTAATAGGATTAGCAGTGACAGTACTTTGCCGGGCTAGCCACTGAGTGATTCTCTTTTCTCTTTCTCTGGTTGTTCTGGGTGCGTTCAAAAATTTCGAGAGCCATAGGTAGGACGTTAAATCTACAATTAATTATTCATTATGTCATTAATATTAATGTACTAGGTACGTCAACATCAAGGCTTTTGTAAGTTTGCAAAAGTTACGTTTGAATTCCCACTCCTGTTCCAAGAACGCATCAGGATGACAAATTACAATGATTTTGATTATCTTCACAGCCCGAATCAGGCTTTTCTCGTTGCGCTCTGATATTAGGCTGTGCATCAATCTGAAGAAAATAAGTACAGATCAATCGATTATTAACAATGGAGCCACATAAACATAAACCTATTAAAATGTTTTATTGAAAGGTATTCTTAATCAAACTAATCGATATTTTACTCGACAAGATCATTTTTGTTCCTAAAGTATCTTTTGAATACTCCGCGTGGAACGTGCTGGATTAACTGGAAAAAAGCCATGTCTTCGACAATACTTAACCCGTAATTCTAAGTTTGAAAAACGAATTATTATCATTTATCTGAATAATGCCTGTTAGGATTGGGGCTAATAAATTATTGAGGATTAAGATATTGGTCATCGTAAAATGACTCCTATTTGAAAAATATATTCACCAAATCCAGTACCAAAAGATAATATAATTCCAGACATTTTCTTATACAACTTGACGCCAAATGTTCGGATAACCCACTTGCGAATTTGCCTGAGGATGCAAGTATTAAAAAGATAAGACTAGTTAACTGTTAACTAAACAGCTAGTAAATCACAAGTTAAGACGTCAGGCATTTTTCATTAAGAACAATGATGTAAGGCAAACTCGCTCGAGATGCAAATGAGCTGTCACTATTGTTTCAAAATCTGCATTTAAATAAGCAAAAAAAGATTTTAAAAACTGACTAGAATAAATTCCAGCGTTATGCACTCCTTTTTGGTACCCATAAATTGTATCAACTTCAAAGATGGTCAAGTCTCCTCTAGGAAGGATAGTGCTGAAAGTTGAACATTAAAAATTCATATCTAACTTGTGTTCTGAGCCTTGTTTAGTAACTTATCGTATAAACTATAACTCCTAAGGCTTTCCAATAAAAAATTCGAAATGCTGACCTCAACGACTTTGAGATATCGCTAAACCTTTCGAAGCATTCTTTTCCGAACTAAAATAGAACTCAGTGTTTATTATTATTTAATAAACTTCAATTTATTGACGAATATAATATTATACTAGGAGATGTTCTACTTTTAATCATATTTTTTTATACTCACCCCAACCGCGCCCCTTGTCGATTCATCGTAAAGCAAATTCAGTTTTTCAATTACGTCGTATACGTCGGGAATATCGCTGAATATCGAGTTGCTTAGAGATGAAGTGGACATTTTAAAGATAAGATTCGTTTTATTCTAGACAGGTAAATATATAAGCAAACCTACACAAACGATGCGAGCTAGTTTAGGTCTTAAAAGAGATTAAGTTCAAAAGTTGGTTTTTAAATTTAGAAAATCTTTTTTAAACTCTTGAAATAAAGCTCCAATAAAGTAGAAGTCACGATTTTCATTATTTGCAATAATTGTTTTGAACCAAAAACTGAAGGCTCCTTGGTAATTCAGTCATTTTCAAGATCCGTTACGGAACGGTTACGTTAAGCGTTATGGCAAGTCTTAAATATCAAAGTGCACGAATACTCACAATTACGTAATATCACAGGACTTCTCATTCTTCATTTAAAGTAATTCCACTTACCAAAAATCACGAGTACCATCCCAAATATAAAGAGTAGAGAAGATTTTATTAAATTGAAGAAAACCATCTGTCTGTAAAATGCATCAATGAAAATTAATCAAAACAACAGAAAAATATTTTCACAAATTATTTTAAAATAATTTTAGCCAAAGGGCACGAATTCAAATGAGGCAGTCAAAAAAACTACAAATTATCTCAAGAGAAGATTGATGAAATTCAAAAGTCTCCCCCGAGAATGCAAAAGTATAATTCCAAGATCTGTTTTATGATAATGACGTGGATGGCAGAAGTAACGACGAGCATCGATGGTCTCGCAACTCCGTAGCTAACGGGTGCTGCAGGAAACATTTTAAAGAACAATAAGACAAACAGAAATACAAAATAAATACAAAGAAATACAATTCAGAAGAAACAATTTGTGGGCTGACAAACAAACAAGAACAAAAATTTGCTGTCAGATGTAACGAACAGTCGAAGGATGTGGCATGGTAATGATTGTTATTAATGCGATCACGTGCCAACGATTGTATATTTGCATCTGCTTAAGCCGGGACATAGTTGTAGCACTTCCTGAGAGGAACAAACTAACCCAACGAAGACCTTAATGTCTGAGCTTCCTGATGCTGGGTGGTGGGGCAGTTTGGGGAGGAGAGAAGATAGCCACTCAAAGTTATCCCCTATACAAATTCCAAATGATTCCCCTAATGATAAGAGTCAATGAGGGAAGCTGGCTTATGTTAATAGGTATTTAATTGGAATGGTTAAACCTCTGAACAACTACGCAAGATCACAAGTTGTAGAACAAAATGAATGTCTTGAATTCTTTCTGTTTTTACTGCATAAGATCTGCTTCTGGGACAATATTTTGACTTCCTACATACATCAACCAAATCTTCAAGCAAGCTCGTTGGTGATGATAATGATTTACAAATTTACATATCAGTGTCGCATATCCTTGCATAGCTGTCGTGCCCAATTCTCTGTTAAATATTAACACTTAATTAATTAGTTATTTTTTTTATTGTTATTAATACTTTATCATTAAGTTATCAATAACTATTGTTATTATAATAATTATTATTATATTATGTAATATTATTATATTACAATAATTATTATTATTAACATTCACAAACTATTATCCTTCCAAAAACGATCTCCAACAAACTCAAACAAAATACCAAATGGGCTATCACTGCTCCTCCAGTGCCCGACCCTGTGCCAAGCTTTCTTCTGGCGAGAACTTGAAGCGCTCTTCCAGTTGGATGGTGCAGTCCCCAATGGCAAAGAGTTCTTGGAAGGTCCTCCGAGCTGCGATCAGTATTTCGTCATTGCTCGGCCAGACGTCACTCCTGTCCTCTGACTTTCCCTCTGGAGTTCAATTGGTTCTACTTGTTATTACTGTTATTATTATTATTATTATTATTTAATAATTATTATTGCAATGGTTATGTAATAAACTAAGCAAGGACAAAATTTACAGTTGGACAGTCAGAGGATGTGGCATGGTGACGATTTTTAAGTGTTTGATCACATGCCAATAGTCGCACATTTGCATATTATTATTATTATTATTTGCAATATAATGGTTCAGTAAACATTAAATAATAACAATAATAATAATGTAATAATTAAACTTTTAATAATAATAATATCTAATAACAATTGTTGAGCAGTTATAAATAATAGTAGCATTAATGATAATAATAGTGACAGCAAGGATGACACGACAATAATAATAACCAATTTGAGAGCAATAATAACTTCCTTGATGTTCAATTGTTAGTTACGGTGAAATTACACGATCGTGGATGTCACTACTACAAACTTTCATTAAAATAAAAACTTATGAATCAATTGCAAGAGAGAGAGAGAGAGAGAGAGGACAGTCAATCAAAGTTATCCACTAAACATCTCAATTGCTCTGAGAGATGACCATTATCCAGTTTAAAGAGCACTCAAGAAAAGCACGGCTAAGATACGAAAACGTTACAAAAATGGAGGAGAAGTTTACAAGCTTGTTACGACTAATTAAATGACAATGTCGGTCGAGTTAATTAATCAATAATATTAGTTAAATATTATTATTAGTTAAAAATTAGTTAAATAATATTAGTTAAAGAGCTAAGGATGAAGATCTAAGCGAACACGCAAAAAAAAACGAACCGAGCACGAGGTGCACTGAAGCCACCAACTTGTCGTACTTGAGCACCCAGACTCTGAGGTCATGGACTGACTTGACCCTGGGCAGCCTCAGCAGATGACCCTTGATCTCTTCCTGGTTCAAGTGCTTTGGAAAACCTGTTGTCATTTCGCCACGAGGTTTGAATGAGCCTTGTTGTTCTTGTTGTTGGTTTTTTTTTTTAAGTATTCCAAGTAATTTTATTAATTTTATTATTAAGTCAACACCTGCGATCATCAAGATCATCAGATCATTCGGATTTGCATTCACAATCATTAACTTATTGAAACTACCCAGAGTAATCCAACCAAAAATAATAACATGTGGCTTAACCAAAAGCTGACTGATAGATAGGTAAAACAACTGGTTAAGGATCTCTGGCCTAATTAGCTAGTTAAGTAATTAACTAACCTTCCATGAGGATGTGGATGGTGTCTTTGAGGATGTGAAGGGTTGTGCAGAGGACCAGGAAAGAGAAGAAGAAGGTGCAGATGGGATCGGCTATCTTGTATTCAGGCTGGAGTGTCGATTAATATGCAAATCAATATTATTATAATAATAAAATTTTAATATGCAAATTAACATTACAATATTGCATATTGTCGAGAGGAAAGCTTAGCTTTATAATAATAAAAGCATTGATGTTCAGTGTCATTCCATATTCATGAGCAGGGCTAACAGCTGACAGATGCTAATGAGTTGACATTTTATTTTTAACAAAACATCGCAGTCATCCAAGTCGGACCGAGACTCCTTTACGTAGATCACCTTGAAATAGATGATCAGAGCCGCCACGACCACTCCGAGGCTCTGAACCAAATCCCCGAGGACGTGGATGAAAGCGGCCCGGACGTTGATGTTGCCGGAGTTCGACCTCACGACCCCACGTCCGATCCTGCCCTTGTCCCTCTCGGCCGAAGACCCGTAGGAAGACGACGTTCCGTTAAGAAGGGGAGCGGTCTCCGCTCGGTCCGACGGAGAGTCTTCTAAGCCGTCGACGGTTTCCGAAGGTCGATTGATGGAGTGGGAAAGCGTTTCCCGTCGCGAGACGGTCACCTCGGTGATGACCTCGTCATCGTCGTCGTCGTTGTTCGCCGCCCTCTGGTGATCCGCGCTGACAAAGTGATGATGGTGGTGCCCTCCTCCTTGCAGAACGATCATCATGCTGTGGGAGAAATCGTAATTGCCGGGCTATTATTGCATGGCAATTATGGCTCCTCGTTGGCAATTATTGGTCGGTAATTATTTGTTAAGTACAATGATTGATTGCTATTAATTTAATCGGTTGCAGAATATCTCCTAACGTTGAAAAATGAAAATCGAATTGACCTCATTTCCAAATAAATGAAGTGAATTTTATATGAAAAATAAAACTCTGAAATGTTAATGTCTAAACGAAACATGGGCCCGATGACGAGCGATCGCAAGCTCACATGACGTTGAGCACGAGTCCGGCAGAGGAAGTGATGAGCATGACCTCACAGTCTATCTCGAACTCTCCGTGCGTTATCCTGAGGATGGCCAGACCCACGAGGATCACCGTGACGACCCAAATAAACATCACGCTGAACAACGCTCCGATGGCCTCTGAAAATTTGTAAATTGCTCGGCAGTTTATTAGCTGTCAGTTAATATAATTAAACACGTATTGATGATAGTGATACCATCATAGAGATAAGAGAAAGACGACGATGATGATGATGATTGTGAAAGAAATGTTGAGAACTGTAAATTCTTTAAAGTAAATATGTTGTTTAAACATGGCTGCATTTCCTCTCCCTCCAATCAGATGCTTCCATGCAAATCGTCTTCACTTGAATACATTTTTTGTGAAACCCGATTGTGTATATATTTTAATAAAAAAAAAAAAGAAGAAGCCATTTCTGGTATTGTGAAATAATTCCTGATGGTCTTCTGGCTTCCATTGAGATCATTTGCATGAAATAATCATTATCACAAGGTTTGCATCCGCAGGGAACAGAGCGAATGTTTAATTAGAAAGTACGAGCTGAAATTTCACAGAGATTTCTAGGAGAGCCAAAAAACAAGCAACGAATCTCAGACAATGACTTCTGTCACTTCTAAATGACAAACATCGGTGTTAAAAATAGATTCAAACCTGCTCTGTACCATCCAAAGTTCAGTCTGGCGCTTGGTCTTCTGGCGGCCAAACAAACGGAGGAAATGCTGATGAGGAAACTTATCAGGTCGACAAGGAGGTGGGCAGCATCTGTGCCCACTGCGAGACTGTTGGCCAGAATCCCACCTGTGCAAACATAAAATAAAGTAAATTATTGTCGTCATGCAAATGCGACAGGACGAGTCCAACGTTTACACAGTTGCTTTTATTTTTATGATGATGTTTTGTTTTTTTATGTTGCAAGTTCCTTGTTAAGTGCTACTCTGTTTATCTGACAGGTATTTTAAGACAGATATAAAATTGGAAATTGTTTCAATTTCACCAGATATTTCAAGATGATTTTAAAATTAAAATTCATAACTTTGTCAAGCTAACCAACAGCTTCTGCAATCATAAAAACTGAGCACACAAGCGATGAAATGATCAGCTTCTTCAGAGCTGGCTTGTCTATCTGAGGCTGTGGAGTTGGCTCACAGATTGAGCTAATAAAGAAATCAAATAGTTGACATAACCACTTTAAGCATGACTCCAAACCATTACACAAAAAATAACCTAACTCCTCATCAAGTAAAGCAATAGCCCAGACAATTATATCATTAAAAATTAAATGTTTCCTCATCCAAAAATTTTCCATCTTCACACTAACCTTTGATGTTGAATGTTCATTCTTCTCTTTAAAACGGTGAAGTTGAACAAATTCAATCCCTATGAATTCAATCCCTTATTAACCCAAAACTGATAAAGCAGACACTCTGGGTATCACCTGACCTATTGCAGTTGGGCAGTTACATGAAAAATCACATGCTACACCTATTATCTAAAACATGGACGCTTGCATAGACTCAGGCTGTTCAAAAACGATTATGAACATTAAGTTTAGCCAGTATAGTTAATAACTTTAATGTTCTGGACATCCGCTTGACCGACCTACTGCATTTGCATTTTGCTTTTTCTAAGATAAAAAGCGCTCAACTCGGTCGATGTCCATCCGAATCGACTCAATTTAAGGAATTCACTGAATTTTAAATCCCGAGAGAGTTCGCTAGTCCCAGTGTTAGGCGTCCATACAAGAAGCACGCAGGTGCGGATTGCGTTTAGGCCATAGAAAAACAAAGGCGCAATTTTTCACAATGCCAGAGATATCCCAGCAACAATCTGCCCTTTTCCAGAACACAACCAGCCACCGCCATTGAACCGTTGGTATTTTACTAACTGTTTAATTATAAGTTGAACCAACCAACAACCCAGCACAAGCAGTTCAATCACGCATACCCCAACAATGTACTGCAAATCCACCCCTTCAATCACTTTTACTTTTCGTAGAATCAAATACCAAGTAGAAAAACAGTCATATTTTATTAGTTAACAACGAAAAGAAAGCAAAACTAAGAGGGGGTGAACATCCTCAATCAAAACAACGAAACCTTTCGAACCAATCAATTCCTCTTCTCCTTTTCATTATCGAGTATCATGGTTCTAAACTTTGCCATGGAACTGCCGCTCAGGTAACTGACGAGGCACTCTCCCGCACAATCGATGGCGGTTCTCTTAAATATGATATTTGGCTTTTTATCTCCGGCATTATCAATCAAGGATATATACCACAGCAACCATAACATAACATAAGGATTAATCTCTTTATAACTAGAAAAGATCATAAAATAACAGCTCGAAGAGATCCAATCATTTACCTCGAGGTCATGAGCAAAACAACCGCTGACTTGAGAAGCAAGTCCGACAGTTCCTAGAGCAGAGGACACAAAGTCGTCAGGTCCTGGTGTTGTGAAACTGAACTTTTTGACCTTCGACATTTTGGTTGCCACGAAGCCGGCAGATACACACTGATACAAATTTAACGTACTTTGTACATAGCAAAGGATTTAATAATCTTTTACTGAGTCTCAAAGAAAAAAGTTAATAAAATACTGGTAACCTGAATAATAATTCCCTTTGATTTGTATTCCTGTTCAATGCTTGCGTTGAAGCGATGCACAAAAGCCTACAGGTAATTCAAATATTAATTAATTAATTGATTAATTCGTAAATGCTGTAACAGATGATAAATAACATTCTGCATAACAAGTTGTCACTACCATCAGATGTATACAAATCATCTTCGATGATTCTCCACCGTTTGGAGATGCAAACATAACGTGCGACAGGGAAACCAACACAACAGACAGTGACCTTGGTGGCAGAATACACTGTCACGAAAGGAACTGCGATGTGAGCCGTAACAGAGGCGATGTTGATGATGATACCCTTCTTCTTATCAGTCATCTTTGGTATCATCATCTTGGTCATCTGTGGGTAATGTTGTGATGTAATAGTTAGACAGCGATCCTCTCAGTTTTTGGTAGCATTGAAATTGAATGATTGAAAACTCACGAAAACAACTGAAAAACAGTTAACTACAATGATGTTCTTCAGATCCTGACATAAACAAAGATAAAGTTCAAATCAAAAAAAAAGTACAATTATTCATATAAATTAGCAAATATGTTTCTGATGTAATTATTCTGATTGTACAGTTAGGAGCCAAAGTAAAACCTGGTCAGAAAAACTATCCATGTAGTCAGGGTCATTGGCAACTCCTACATTGTTGACTGAAAATCATGATGAATATTGACAAATTTATTCATCTCATTAAAACAATCAATTCCAACACCACTCACCCAAAACACCAATATCAAGGTCCTTTATTTCCTCATGAATCTTGCTATAAATAGAAATGTCTTGAGTGAAATCGGCCACGACACATTTCGTTTCAACATCACTGTATTTCTCAGCTATATTAAATAAGAAATATTTGTTGAATACGATAACGACTTTGAATTTAAATTTTATTCGCTTGAAAGTTCTTTAAGATTTAGCTTCAAAGTCGTGAAATGCTGACCAATTTCCTTTGCAACATTGTTGAGTTTATCAGCGGATCGGCTAATCAAGACAACATTCATTCCCTTTTTGGCCAACTGCTCTGCATAACTCTTCCCAATACCATCACTAGCTCCTGTTACAACTGTATTGCACGATAAATTAATGAATAAGTGCAAAAACTCTGTTTTGTTTCCAAAATAAAAACGTGAATATCCAACCTGCCCATTTTCCATATGATTTTACATCAGCAGCTAATTGCAAAGTCGAAGATAAGAAATAGAGCTTCGTCCAATACCACAATTTACCCAAAATCCTGTAGGCGACATATATTACATAAAGTTTGCCCACCAGTGAAAACCAATATCATTCGGATGAGAAAAACCCGAATAAACCCGTCAGAACGTTGGATGCCATGTCGCTAAACAGTATATTTGATTCTTTAACCTCGCAAGAATAAGCTAGCCAATTTGTTACTATTTCATGCAAGAAGTATGCAGATGAGGACCGCATCTAGGTCATATAAATACAAAGGCGCAGTTATTCTCACTGCCACATAAATTATAGCAACAATCTGCCCTTTTGCAGAACAATAACTAGATTCCACTGTTGACTCGTAGTGTTATTTGTTATAATAGTTGTTTAATAATAAGTTGAACCAATCAACAATCTTGAACAAGTGGGTCTAACAGGCACATCTCAACAATGAAATAAAAATCCTTTCCTTCAATCTCTTTAAATATTGATAGAATCAAATACCATATAGAAGGACAATCACTTTTCTAACTAAAAGAACGCTAAACTAATGAAAATGAAGAGGTTCATAGTCAATCAGTTCTCCTTCTCCTTCTTGGCAAGTCCCCTGGCTCTCAACATTGCCACGGCAGTGCCTGGCAAGAAAGTGATGCAGCACTTGCTCGCAAAATCGATGGCGGTTCTCTTAAATATGACATTTGGCTTTTAATCTTCGATATAATTAATAGATTATACACCACATAAATCACAACATAACACAGCGATTAATTTATTTGCAGCTATAAAAGTTCACAAAAAGACATCAGCTCATTTACTTCGAGGTCGTGAGCAAAACAGCCGCACACTTGAGAAGCGAGTCCGACAGTTCCCAGAGCAGAGGAAACAAAGTCGTCAGGTCCTGGTACCATAAAACTGTGCTCTTTGATGATGGACATATTGGTTGCAACAAAGCCGGGAGACACACACTGATAGAAATTCAACATTCTTAATAGACAGTAATAGAGTTAATGATCTTTCAATCAGCCAAGAAGCAAAGGTCAGTGGATATTTAATAACTTGAATCGTCGCGTACCTGAAAAATAATTCCCTTCGATTTATATTCTTGTTCCACGCTCGCACTGAATCGATGCCCAAAAGCCTACAGATAATTCAAATAACGATTAATTAATTAATTCATGAATAATGATATTGTAACAGATAATACATAATATCTCACGTAAGAAACTGTTCATAAGAAGTTTGAAAATTATACTCAGCAGTTCATCGTAGTTTAAAATAGAAGCATAAAATGCAACACGGAAAAAAACTCAACAATCAGTTACCTTGGTGGCAGAGTACACGGTCATGAAGGGAACTGGGATATGGCTCGCCAGAGAGGCAATGGTGATGATGATGCCTTTCTTCTTGTCAGTCATCTTTGGTATCAGCATCTTTGTCATCTGTGAGGGAATGTGATGGTATAATACTTGGGCATTGAATCCTCTTGCAATTGATTAACTCACGAAAACAACTGAAAAGCAGTTGACAACAATAATGTTCTTCAGATCCTGATATAAACAATGATGAAGTTCAAATCAAACAAAATGAACCAAAATTCATATAAATTAGCAATTATTTTTCTAATTGTACAGCTAGGAGCCAAGGCAAAACCTGGTCGGAAAAACTATCCATGTAGTCAGGGTCATTGGCAACTCCTACATTGTTGACTGAAAATCATGAAGAATATTGACAAATTTATTCATCACATTAAAACAATCAATTTAAATATCTTCAGTGAATGTCTGATGATATCAAGTATATATGCAATATTTAAGGCCACCGAACTGGCCAAAGAATGCCAATTGAGGCTATAATTTAACAAAAAGCTGAGAAGATAAAGTCAAAGTTTTAAGAATTAACAATAAAAATTCCAACACCACTCACCCAAAACACCAATATCAAGGTCCTTTATTTCCTCATGAATCTTGCTATAAATGGAAATGTCTTGAGTGAAATCGGCCACGACACATTTCGTTTCAGCATCACTGTATTTCTCAGCTATATTAAATAAGAAATATTTGTTGAATACGTTAAGGAATTTGAAATTAAATTTTATTCGCTTGAAAGTTCTTTAAGATTTAGCTTCAAAGTCGTGAAATGCTGACCAATTTCCTTTGCAACACTGTTAAGTTTATCAGCAGATCGGCTAATCAAGACAACATTCATTCCCTTTTTGGCTAACTGCTTTGCATAACTCTTCCCAATGCCATCAGTAGCTCCTGTTACAACTGTATTGCACGATAACAATCTTGTAAATTAACCTTAAATAAGTGCAAAAACTCCAATTTGTTTCCAAAAGAAAAACCTTAATCCAACCTGCCCATTTTCCATATGATTTTACATCAGCAGCTAATTGCAAAGTCGAAGATAAGAAATAGAGCTTCGTCCAATACCACAATTTGCTCAAAATCCTGTAGGCGACATATAATACGCAAAGTTTGCCCACCACTGAAAACCAATAACATTCGGATGAGAAAAACCCGAATAAACCCGTCAGAATGTTTGTTGCCATATTGCTAAACAGAATACTTGACTATCAAATCTCGACGAATAACCTAGTCCCTGTATTATGCATTCACTCAAGAAGTCGAGGTCTTTATCTAGGCCTTAAAAATAAGTAAAGGCGCAATTTTTCTCACAGCTGCAATAATCAACTTAGTCCCACCTTTGCATCCTTATGATTATTTGTTTTAATAAATGCTTAATAATAATTTGAATAAATCAACAACCAAACCAACTCAAGGTGTGGGTCCAACACCCACACTTTAAGAAATGAGAATCCACTCCTTCAATCACTTTTAGTAATCGAAGAATCAAATACCAATTAGAAGCACAGTCACATTTTATTGGTTAACAAAGAAAAGGATGCAAAACTAACAGGGATCGAACATCTGCAATCACAACAAATAAAACTTTTCTGATCAATCAGTTCTTCTTCTCCTTTTCTTTAGCAAGTACAAAGTCTCTAACCTTTGCCATGCAAGCGCCGCTCAAGTAACTGACGAGGCATTCTCCCGCACAATCGACGGCGGTTCTCTTAAATAAGATATTTGACTTTTAATCTTCGATCAATCGTGATTATACACCATAGCAATCATAACATAACAATGAGATTCATTTCTTTGTAGCTAGAGAAAAGATCAGAAAATAACAGCTCGAAGAGATCCAATCATTTACCTCGAGGTCATGAGCAAAACAACCGCTGACTTGAGAAGCGAGTCCGACAGTTCCTAGAGCAGAGGACACGAAGTCGTCAGGTCCTCGCACCATGAAACTTTGCTCTTTATCTTTCATCTTTGACATTTTGGTTGCCACTAAGCAGGGAGATACACACTGATAGTAAGTTAACGTACTATGTAGATAACAACCATTTGGACTCAGAGCAGAAGTCAATAAAAACTTAGTAACCTGAATAATAACTCCTTTTGATTTGTATTCTTGTTCAATGCTTGCACTGAAGCGATGCACAAAAGCCTAATAATAATTCAAATATTAATTAATTCATAAATAACAATGACGTAACATGGTAAAACATGGTAATCAACTCAACAGCCAGTCACCTTTGTTGCAGAGTAAAGAGAAAAGAAAGGAGCTGCGATGTGAGCCGTCACAGAGGAAAGGTTGATGATGATGCCCTTCTTCTTATCAATCATCTTTGGTATCACCATCTTGGTCATCTGTGGGGAGTTTGTGCATTTTAATAGTTAATCAATAAATCCTCTTACAATTTCAGACATGTGAAATCGAATGTATCGAATAAATAATGAATAACTCACAAAAACAACAGCGAAGCAGTTAACTACAATGAGGTTCTTCATATCCTGAGGTAGACAAAGATGAAGTTTGAAAATAGCAGATGTTTCTGATGTTATTGATTTAGAACAACATTAAGGAGCCAAAGTCAAACCTGGTCAGGAAGAGTATCAAAGTAGTCGAAGTTTTCATAGCACATGGCCACATTATTGACTGAAAATTATTTTAAAAATGTATTCAGCATATTAAAATAATCATTTAAACATTCTCAGAGAGGTTCGGATGCTTATAAGCCCTCATATACTACATTTAACAGAAAATTGCAATAGTCATTGAGGCTCTAATTTAACAATTAACTGAAAAGACAAAAATATCCAGAGCCACCAACTTGAAGAAATATAAAATACAAATATCCTACACCACCTACCCAAAACACCAATATCAAGATCTTTTATTTCCTCATGAATCTTGCTATAAATGTCTTGGGTGAAATCGGCCACGACACATTTCGTTTCAACGTCACTGTATTTCTCAGCTATATTAAATGAGAAATATTTGTTAAATACGATAAGGACTTTGAATTTAAATTATATTCGCTTGAAAGTTCTTTAAGATTTAGCTTCGAAGTCGTGAAATGCTGACCAATTTCCTTTGCAACATTGTTGAGTTTATCAGCAGTGCGGCTAATCAAGACAACATTCATTCCCTTTTTGGCCAACTGCTTTGCATAACTCTTCCCAATACCATCAGACGCTCCCGTTACAACTGTATTGCACGGTAACAATCTTGTAAATTAATCTTGAACAAGTGCAAAAACTCCAATTTGTTTCCAAAAGAAAAACCTTAATCCAACCTGCCCATTTTCCATATGATTTTACATCAGCAGCTAATTGCAAAGTCGAAGATAAGAAATAGAGCTTCGTCCAATACCATAATTTGCTCACAATCTTGTAGGCGACATATATTCCGTAAAGTTTGCCCACCAGTGAAAACCAATAACATTCGGATGAGAAAAACCCGAATAAACCCGTCAGAACGTTGGATGCCATGTCGCTAAACAGTGAATTTGATTCTTTAATCTCGCAAGATTAAGCGAGTCTCTGCGTTTCGCAGAAGTGTGCAGACGAGGACTAGGCCGTTAAAAAATCAAAGACCTAATCATTCACCCTGCCAAACAATCCATAGCAATAATAACTTGCCCTATTGCAGAATACTGTACCTATTACAGAACACCAAATAAGCGTCACCATTGTACGGATTGTACGGCGTTATTGACTTCACTAACTGCTTAATAATAAGTCGAATCAATCAACGGCTCAATACAGGTGATACGAAAGAACTCCCATTTTAACAAAGAAATGCGAATTGGCTCCTTCCCTCACCTTTGACCTTCGTAGAGTCAAATACCAACCCTAACGAACAGTTAAATTTTATTGGCTAACAACGAAACGAACGCAAAACTAACAGGGAAGCGAACGCACGTAATCACAACAACAATGAAAACTGTTTGAATCAATCAGTTCTTCTTCTCCTTCTTAGCAAGTCCCTTGGCTCTCACCTTTGCCATGGAATTGTATACCAAGTAATTGATGCAGCACTCACCAGCACAATCGATGGCCGTTTTCTTAAACAGGTTAATTTTATTTATTAATTAATAATTTAATAATTAATAATAATAATTAATAATAAATAATAATTAGTTATAAAAGTTCGGAAAAAGTGCTCCGAGCGATCGGATTGATTACCTCCAGGTCGTGAGCAAAGCAGCCGTACACCTGAGAAGAAAGTCCGACAGTTCCCAAAGCAGAGGACACAAAGTCGTCGGGTCCCGGTGCCATGAAACTGTACTTTTTGATCTTCGACAGTTTGGTTGCCACAAAGCTTGGTGACACGGACTGATAGAAATTTAAAGCAATTTGTAGGTAATAAAATATTTAATAAACTTTAATTGTGAAGCAAACAAAAATTAATGAACAACTGGTAACTTGAACCGTAACTTACCTGAACAATAACTCCCTTTGACTTGTACTCCTGTTCCACACTGGCACTGAAGCGATGCACAAAAGCCTGCGGATGATTCATAAATCAATTTAATAATTAATTCATAACAAATAATGTTATAATAGATGATAAATAACACATTTTGCACGACGTGTTGTCACATCATAAGAAGGCTACAAATCATCATCAATAGTCCACCATAGATTAGAATATAGGGGACACAACATTTAAAATGAAAACAAATTCAACAGCCAGTCACCTTGGTGGCAGAATAAACGGACAGGAAAGGAACTGCGATGTGAGCCGACAGAGAGGAAATGTTGATGATGATGCCCTTCTTCTTGTCAGTCATCTTTGGTATCACCATCTTGGTCATCTGTGAGCGAACAATATGGCTTAATACATAGTCAGTGGATAGTCTTGTAGCTGTGAAGCAGTACAATTAAATAATTATTAACTCACAAAAACAACTGAGAAGCAGTTAACTGCAATGAGGTTCTTCAGATCCTGACATAAACAAAGATGAAGTTTGAAAATAGAAAAAAAATGTTTCTGATGTTATTGATTCAAAACGACATTAATGAGCCAAGGTCAAACCTGGTCAGAAAGAGTATCCAAGTAGTCAGGATGTTCATAGGACATACCCACATTGTTGACTGAAAATCATTATGATTATTTATAAATGCATTCAGCACATTAAAACAATCATTTAAACATCTTCAGTGAATGTCTGATGCTATATACAATATTGAAGGTCATCCAATTGACCAGAAAATGCCTATTCTTATTGAGGCTCAGATATAACTTAGAAGATAAAAAGTCCAAAACTTTAAGAAATTAAAAATAAAAATTCCAACACCACTCACCCAAAACACCAATATCAAGGTCCTCTATTTCCTCTTGAATCTTGCTATAAATAGAAATGTCTTGAGTGAAATCGGCCACGACACATTTCGTTTCAACGTCGCTGTATTTCTCAGCTATATTAAATAAGAAATATTTGTTGAAAATTTTAAGGACTTTGGATTTGAATGTTATTTGCATGAAAGTTGTTTAACATTTAGATTCAAAGTCATGAAACAGAAATGCTGACCAATTTCCTTTGCAACATTGTTGAGTTTATCAATGGATCGGCTAATCAAGACAACATTCATTCCCTTTTTGGCCAACTGCTCTGCATAACTCTTCCCAATACCATCAGTAGCTCCTGTTACAACTGCATTGCACGATAAATTAATGAATAAGTACAAAAACTATGTTTTGTTTCCAAAATAAAAACGTGTTGATCCAACCTGCCCATTTCCCATATGATTTTACATCAGCAGCTAATTGCAAAGTCGAAGATAAGAAATAGAGTTTCGCCCAATACCACAATTTACTCAAAATCCTGTAGGCTACATATATTCCATAAAGTTTGCCCACGAGTGAAAACCAGTAGCATTCGGATGAGAAAAAACCGATGAAGCCCGTTAGAACTTTGGATGCCATGTTTCTAAATAGAAGGGCAAAATATATAAGTAAAATGGATTGTCATTTTTTGCAATCGCATTGAAGCGATACTAAACATCATATGATCGTATTAAACAATATAATTATACGAAAAAAATAAGTGGGCATACACACCGAAAAACACCATAAAAAGCAGACGAAACAAATTCCTCAAATTCACCGGAGCCCTAAATGCCTAGGAGACATGTCATGGGTCTTACCTTTTGCCCCTAATCTTAGTTTTAAATTAATTTTAAACAATTAACAAAAATAAATTTAATTTGACATGAAAAAATAAATGAAGTTCTTAAAATTTTTTTTATGTTAACCAGTGGCAGTAGACATAAAGTTTACTAATGATAACATTTTTGTTGAAAATCATACTTTATTTAAATAAAAATTACATTATTCACATTAAAACCTTTTTAAGGATAAATCTAAAATCTCAACATTTAAAATGTAAACACTGACCTACGATAATAAGTAACAATAACTACAAATGGACAAAACTCAGTCGGCTCTGAGGTCTCAAGGCTCGCGCCTGCAATTTTTTTCCAAGGCACTTGCCCAGTGTTCGGCAGAGGTAAATTTTCTGAAAACTACGAAATGATTATCTATTGGTCCCAATCTTATGTTCATTCGTGATTTGGCTGCTGCTTCTCAGGCCGGCGTCTATGCCGAATGTGTCATAGCAAAAAGTTCACTAAATAAAGGTGACTGTGAAGAAGCATTCAACAATTTGAGCAAATGCTTCAAAGTTGCGGTAAGATAGTAGCTTTTCAAAGATATTAAATAATCTTTCGTAAAATTGTTCTATATTTCCAGATTAAAAAGGTTAAATGAGTTTGTAAAGGTTTCTTAGGGAAAGTCTGGTAGAAAATGGGAATAAGTGCTCAATGTGGAATAGTTGGAAGAACTGAAGAAATCTGGTGGATACTTTCAGCAACCATGATGGAAACATGGCTTTCTACCTCGTTTGTTACTTTATAACCAAATAAAAATTGCCAAATAGATTAGTTGAAAATCATTACATTCTCACGTTAATGATCAAGGTAGTTTCGCTTTTTTGAATGTTTCAATATTAATACATCACTTGTAATTATATTTTTAAACGGTACTGTGCTACCTGTAACAATTTTATGTTGGCTTGGAAATGGAATAAATTTTAAGACAACTGAACAACATCACAGCTGATGCATCCACTTTAAGATATACTTTATTCCAAGTAGAAGTTCTTTTATAAGCATTAGGAACGTAATAAATTTTCCAATAAAATTTATTGGAGGGTTAGGAAAATAAGCTGCCAAAAGCATTGGATACTAGTACTAGTAATACTAGTAAATAAATCTAAATCCAGTGAGAAGCATTTCAACAATGGTGTTGCAGGTCAAAAATTCGCTTTTCATGGCATGATTTTCATGATTACCTGTTCATTTTTAAAGATTTAATTCAAAGCAAAAATTCTTTCAAAAAAATATCGAGGTTTTATTTCTGTGAAACTTACTGTTTTTTCTTCCAGATACGGATCTGCTCCTGTAAGTCCTCTATCAATAATTTATGTCATAATTTTTTAAATGTATAAATATAAAATCTCAGGATAAAATTATTCTGTTTAGTAATTTTATTCATTTCATATGTCTCGACGGACAATATTTATCAGATGACCATTTATCCTTAAATTCGACTAGATTGTGATTGGTCCAGAGTTTTGATTTTTTGTTTGAATATTTAATTCCATCTAAGGATGGATAACCATGATGTTATAAAATATATTAATAAAGTAACTTCTAACAATTCCCTGCCCTGGCCTGACATTTTGAAGCCTCCCAAAGGAGCCTGAATCGTGAACTCATTGTAGCAATTGACCCTGCGACCAAATTTTAAGGATATTATCAACCCAGGGGTTGAAAACATGATTTTTGATTCCTGCGATCTTTATAATATTAGTTCAGTAAGTGTTAAGATTTTACCAGACAATGCCAGATTCCAAAGCATTGGAAACAGTGACAGCTGTGTTTAGATCCTTGGTGAAAATACCAGCAGCCAACCCATAATGGGTGTCATTAGCCATTTGGATGACCTCATCAATGTCTTTGAATTTTATGATTGACTGAACAGGACCAAAGATCTAAACAAAAATATCATCCTTTATAATTAAGCCATTACAATTAGTAATGTAAAGCAAAACAGACCTCCTCTCTAGCGATTCTCATTTGGTTTGTAACATCGGCAAACACAGTGGGTCTGATGAAGTACCCCTTGTCCCCGACCCTATCTCCTCCACACAGGAGTTTCGCTCCTTCCTTCTTTCCAGCCTCGATCAGCTCAAGGATTTTGTTCATTTGAGTTTCGTCAATCTGAGTAAATTTCAAATTCAAAAATTCGTACCAATGTTAAGGTGAAGTAGCAACAAGCATCAGTGGCAATATGTCTACTTGAGCTCCATTTTCAGTGGTAGGATCAAAAGGATCGCCAACAGTTCTTTTGTTGGCCAGTTCGACACTCTTCTTGACAAATTCATCATAAATACTCTCGTGGACAAAAGTTCTTGAACCTGCAGTGCACACCTGTCCCATGTTGAACATTATGGCATCGTGGGACTTCCTCACAGCATAATCCACTGAAGAAAATATGGAACCAATGAGAAAAGTCCAAATTCGAATTCTAATCTTCACTAACGGTCGGCATCTGGGAAGATAATGTTCGGACTTTTTCCACCAAGTTCCAAAGTGACTCTCTTCAGATTAGACTTTGCTGCACCTTCAAGTATCAGTTGGCCCACCTTTGAAATAGTTGTAATAATTGGTTTAAAATTTGATCAATTTGTTAAATGGCAAAAACATCACTTAGTTAAACCTCCACTGAACCAGTGAAGGAGATTTTATTGACATCAGGATGGTTGACCAGAGCCGCTCCTGCAGTCGGTCCATAACCAGGCAGAATGTTCACAACACCAGGTGGAAAGCCAGCCTTAGGAATATTCATGAGTTGTAATAGAAACACTTTTTTCACACACTGTTTGGATAATACAGTTTCTCAACCTCTTTGATAAGATGTCCAAGATAAATGGCTGTCAGAGGAGTCTGCTCAGCAGGTTTGAGAATCAGTGTGCAACCGGCTGCAATTGCAGGAGCAATTTTGGCAAGTTCGAGAAATACGGGAAAGTTCCACTGAAACATGCAATCAGTGTTTTAGTTGTTTAATGTGATTTCCTAAAATTTGGTGCAATTAAGTAGCTCTGTACTGGTGTAATGGCTCCAACAACACCAACTGGTTCTTTCCTTGTATAGCAGAACATGTTTGATCCATCTGTAAAAGTTGGGATAACGAGGAAACTGAATTAATTGTAAACAATCTCAAATGCCCAGCAACAGGCAGCACCTTAGTTAAAACTAAATCATTGACTTGTATAAGTAGAATTTGGTAAATAATTTAAGCCACCTATTGCTTAATCAGATGCCTAATAACCTGATGGTATCGTCTGACCGACAAGTTTGTCAGCAATTCCAGCCATGTATTTGCAAATCTTCGCAGAACTTCCCACGTTTCCATAGTATGCCAGGAGGAAAGGCATACCATTGTCAAGGGATTCGAGGGTCTTCAATTTGAGAGAACAAGTGATTTTAATTTTTCCACTAGAAAAAAACATACAAATACAGTTACAGACCGCCAATATTTCTTGGTCCCTCTCCAAAAGTGAAGCCAGTTTGAGAAGGAGCTCTCCTCTTTGAGAAGCATCTAATTTGCGATATGGTGACTTTCTATCGAAAGCAGCTTTGGCAGCGGCAACGGCTATATCTATATCTGCCTATTAATTAGCATTTTGTGATTCTTATTACCGAAACGATAACTAATTTCACGATGAATCCCACTGAAATCCTTTCGTAACAAAATCAATATAAATTCATACTTCACGGTTAGAATATAAATTTACTTTGTCTGCCTCCTGGATATCTGCAAGTTTTGCTCCAGTGGTGGGATTTATGGTTGGAAACGACTTTCCACTCGCCGAGTTCACATATTCATTGTTTATAAAAAGCTTCGGAGAACAAAAAATAGTCTATGTTTTCAACTTTCGCATGGAGTCCTCAATCATCATTTGAATGCAAAATTATTAAATTAATTGGCAAACATTTCATCTTTGATCTATCTTGAATGCCATAAAGATATGAGAAAACATAAACCTGGGTGTATTGGATCCTTAAGTCCGACACTGGTTTAGGCATATTAGTCATCCTTTAACAAGTAAAGCTCTCGTTACAAATTCAATAATCAGATCCAATCAAAGAAACACCAACTTTCTGCCAGTTTTAGAATCTAAAATTATATTTCAAAGAACGCTCACAAGCAATAGAATAAAACCAGTTCAGACCAGTTCCTCAATAAATATGATTTATTTTATAGACTATGCATTCAAAGTTCATCTCTTACATAACCAAAAAAAGAGTGAATTCACTTCGTAAGCCCGAGGTTAAACAGACGGAATTTGTTTTTATAAAAATGAATGACTGTCAGTTAACGTTCCCTATCCGACCTCTCTCCATTTTGCATAAACTATAAAAAGAATCTCTGACTCCCATACCAATTCTTATACCCATTTCAAAGGGATCCCACATAGAAATTGTTCTTAAGTCCTAAGCAGACTTAACTTTGGGGTCGAGCCAATGTCCCCCAAGGGACCACTACCCTCTGAAGGCCATACTTCGAATCCACCAGAATTTTGACATTTATTTAATTTGGAATCTTATTTAAATCCAAAACCTATTTTTCTCCCCCAAACTATGAATCAACTTCTGGACATCAGACTGATATCATCATTACCATGCTCCAGTTCAGACATGTCGGACATGACAACCGTCATCATGATCCCTGTCATATCAGTCATTCACAATCCAGCTTTAAAAAAAAAACAAAAAACATCCCACAAAATATGGCCGAACCAAGCAGGTTTCTTTTTAAACTCAATTTGCCAGAAAACCACCAAAATAGGAACAAATTAATAACGTTTACGAGTCAGATCAAAGGCAGACGGAAACAACGCAAACAGTGGAAGTCGTGAACATCGGCAGTTGCTCAATCGCAAGCACTGGCAGCTTCGTGTCCCCTACTGAGCTGCAATCTTCATGACGACCTTTTGTACGAAAAAAAAAGACTTTAGTGCATTTGATAAATAAATAATGATTTTTAACCAATTAAATGTGACTTGAATTTCAAAATCAATTCCTATCGAGTTCGAGTACGTCGCTCACCGTTTTATTCTCCAAGAACTGATCGACTCCTGAAAGGCCACTGGGAAAGAAATAATTTTTTAAACATTTTTTAAAGGACTTTCATTAAAAAGGTGAAACTCGAATTTCTAACAATTCTCTGCCTTGTCCTGACATCTTGAATCCTCCGAAAGGTGCCTGCGCTCTGAACTCGTTGTAGCAGTTGATCCTGAACGATTACAATCGTTGATAAATAATCTGTCAGTAATCAACTGATAATGATGATAATAACAATAAGGTAGTCATTATCTCAGGGGAATCAAACATTGAGGAAGTGAAACGATTAATTTAGCCCTAATGGTTTTAATTGCTACGAAATTACATGCCCGTAGATTGCAGCACAGTTGATCCTAAAGTCTAAAGGTCATCCAGTCTAGTCAGAGCGTTAGACAGAGACTAAATTAACATCTACAGCCACAATAGCAAAGTACCAGGGTCTCCATTATCTGCTTCTATTAGCTGCATTCATACAGTTATAAACAATTGGCTACAAGCAGGATCACGCTATAAACACCGGCACATAGTGACTGGCACCTATAGTGTCAACAGTAAACATTATTTGTTGGCCATAATATAATATAATATAATATAATATGATGATAAATATATACCAGACAGTGCCAGCTTCCAAGGCATTTGAAACCGTAATGGCAGTGTCAATGTTCTTCGTGAAGACAGCAGACGCCAACCCGTAATGGGTGTCATTAGCCTTCTCTATGACATCATCGACGTCCTTGAACTTTATGATGGACTGAACCGGACCGAAGATCTGAAGGCAGGAATCAGATTTTAGATGACAGACATTACAGGAGATGTTACAAAAATATTTGGAAATGCAACAAAATATAGATTAAATTCAGATCTAAGAAGATTTAATCTATAAAAGCAATCAAGTAAATGAAAAACTGTAGAGCCCTTCTTAACCTCTTCTCTGGCAATCCTCATTTGATTGGTGACATCAGCAAACACAGTGGGTCTGATGAAGTACCCCTTCTCTCCGACCCTGTCTCCTCCACACAGGAGTTTAGCTCCTTCCTTCTTTCCAGCCTCGATCAGCTCAAGGATTTTGTTCATTTGAACATCGTCCACCTGAGTTATTTTAAAAATGAATTGATATCACCAGAATTGTTATTGATCTCGTAACAGCTTTCAGAGTTACATTTTACCTGTGCTCCATTTTCAGTCGTAGGGTCAAAAGGATCGCCAACAGTTCTTTTGTTGGCCAGTTCGACACTCTTCTTGACAAATTCATCATAAATACTCTCGTGGACAAAAGTTCTTGAACCTGCAGTGCACACCTGTCCCATGTTGAACATTATGGCATCGTGGGACTTCCTCACAGCATAATCCACTGAAGAAAATATGGAACCAATGAGAAAAGTCCAAATTCGAATTCTATTCTTCACTAACGGTCGGCATCTGGGAAGATAATGTTCGGACTTTTTCCACCAAGTTCCAAAGTGACTCTCTTCAGATTAGACTTTGCTGCACCTTCAAGTATCAGTTGGCCCACCTGAGGATTCACATCATTGGTACAATTACTGCTCATTAATCCAAGTACATTATTCTCTATGTTTTAAGGCACAGTTAAAGTGCACTATTAAGTTTAATTCCATGTTTTAAGGCACAGTTACATAATGGAGACACTTCTAGAACTGCATATTGTGCGAGATATTCATACTTGTTATGTGACTTTTATTGCTTTCATGCAACTTTTATTAGTTT
Source organism: Hirudinaria manillensis (assembly GCA_034509925.1). NCBI lineage: Eukaryota > Metazoa > Annelida > Clitellata > Hirudinida > Hirudinidae > Hirudinaria > Hirudinaria manillensis. The sequence continues at coordinate 8,078,826 of CM067534.1, forward strand.
TGAAATGACGAAGAGAGTACCAAACTAAAAATGGGATACCAAAAAAGAACATTGTGTAGCTTTAACTTGAAGTTAAAGAAATTAAACCACACACACACAGACTTTATTCAAAAGCTGGTAATCATTCAACAGTCCCTAAATGCTTTTCATCTAAAAAGCTGTTCTCAGAAGATTATGACTAATTTGAGCATGTGAAATAGCTTGTAAGACATTGTTAAGATAAGATATTGTTATATGTGAGTGGCCATAAACATAAACTTAACAGCACTGAGAAGACAATAAAATCCCCATTGTTTTCTGAAAACCAACCTCAGTTGAACCAGTAAAGGAGATCTTATTGACATCAGGATGGTTGACCAGAGCCGCTCCTGCAGTCGGTCCATAACCAGGCAGAATGTTCACAACACCAGGTGGAAAGCCAGCCTATCAAATATTCGTCAAGAATAACAACCTTGAGCGCACGGCACGGCAGAAGATTAATTATTCACTAGGTCTTACCTCTTTGAGGAGATGCCCCAAGTAAATGGAAGTCAGGGGAGTTTGCTCAGCAGGCTTGAGGATCAAAGTGCAGCCAGCTGCAACTGCAGGAGCAATTTTGCAGACGGCAAGAAAAAACGGGAAATTCCACTAAAAAAATGCAAACAGCTCTTAAAAAATATTTCCCACCAATCAGACATTTAATGATACTCCAACAACCATACAACAATTTAACCACGCTTGCGTTAAATACAGTCACTCCAATAAATCATTGTTTTCAAATCGAAACAATAACATACTGGTGCAATTGCTCCAACTACACCGACGGGCTCCTTTCGTGTGTAGCAAAACATTCCAGACCCGTCTGTAAAATAACCGTATCATAAAAAACATCAAACGCTTTTATCTGTTTTCACCAATAAAACACTTGATATATTTGTAGACAAGCTGGTGTCAAATGATTAGCGTTCCTGCATGCTAAAGTTAAGACGAGTCAAATGCTCGACATCTAGCCTGCATTGGAGCTCCCTTGTTCACAAGTGGCAGAATGATTACGAAGTGTTTTAATTACGATAAATAAGCTCTAAAGATCTGCTAAATACAAACACAAACATTGAGTTTGTTAAAAAAACAGTGAAAAAAGATTAGTTAGATTTTCAGTTAAAAGTTTTAGAAATCATTGTTAATGCATTGCAGATAACCCCTTAAAATTTGATAACTCACCAAAGGGTATAGTCTGGCCAACAATTTTGTCAGCAATCCCTGCAAAATACTTGCAATATTGCAAAGCCATGATTACATCTCCGTAGGCATGTGCGAATGGCTTTCCATTGTCCAGAGTTTCCAATGTCTAAAATTGTCCAGCAACTTGCATTTTAAAAGAACCATGTCTTAAATATTCTGCAAACTAACAGCAATGGTTGTAACGTCCCTCTCCACAAGCGAAGTAAGCTTGAGCAGCAATTCTCCTCTTTGCGAAGGGTCGAGTTTGCGATAAGGAGACTTCCTGTCAAAGGCAGCTTTGGCAGCAGCAACTGCCTTATCCACATCCTCCTATTTGAAGTAAGATAATGTTATGCAACACTTAATTTTATATACATTCAAATAAATTAAAAATCGAATATAACAAATAGCTTCGTACTTTATCGGCTTCCTGAACATCTGCAATTTTCGTTCCTGTAGAGGGATTGATGGTCGGAAAAGTCTTTCCGCTCACAGAGTTCACATACTCGTTGTTTATGAAGAGCTGTCGTGAAAACGAAGAAATTCCGAAAATGCTTTTAGTTTTCTCTTCAATCAATCGAACGACACAAGCTAAATTATATCGCAACAATCGTGCAATAAACTAATAAAAACGTCACCTGAGTGTACTGAATCTTCAAATCCAAAATCGGTTTCGGTAAACTAGCCATTCCAAAACAGAGCCCAAACAACAATATGGAGGATTCACTGCAATAAACTGCAAAGAAGCAATTTGGGAATTATCAAAACAGTAAAAAATAGCCAAATAAATATAAAAGGAACATTATTGTCTTCACAGACGAAACCGCAGCTAGATATACTTACCGCGCACGTCAGCAGACGACAAATGCGAACACGAAAGTTCAGCTCTTAATAAATGCCTGCGAGAGATACTGGAGGCACATACATCTACCCGACAAGGTTTTGTAATTGGTGGTTCTAAAGTGATAAAAATATTTTTTTTATTATCGCTGACAAATAAAATTGCACATAAAAATGCATTAAGTGGTTAAAGAAATAATTCAGTGCCGTCCTTTCTAGAGGATGTGTTTTATTATTTTAGGATTAATAACTGGTTGAATTATTTTCTTCTTCGTCCTAATTAATTACTACAACTATAATGTAGCGACGGGATTTTAATCTAAAAAATTTGTTAAAGTTCACTAGCATCCAAACCTGCAATAAATGCCTGATAGTCCATTATTGTGCAAATAAATTTTTACATGATTCGACTCGGCGTTGTTCTTATAAATGTTTGTTCGGAACAAAAAGCTAAAAAGCAAGAAATGCTTTGCATCACCAATATTAAATAAACGATGCAAGTTTTGAAATGACGATCTGCCATTTTTAATCAATGAGTTCGTACATCCTCCAAACAGTAATTCAAATTACAAATCTTTTTAAAAAAATCCATACTTATGAAAATTTATTAAAAAAATTTTTTAATCGCGAATCCAAGCTAAAATGGCGATCTTTAGAGTACTTTTCCGGGGTTCATGATGCCCTTCGGGTCGAGGGTCTTCTTAATGGACACCATGACCTCGTAGGCTTCTGGTCCGTGTTGTTCGGTCAATATTTCTCTCTTTTCCAGGCCGATGCCGTGCTCTCCACTGCATGTTCCCTCGAAATCCAAGGATAATCTGCAATAAGAATTTGGTTCTTTCTACACCAGGATAAGGCGAGGGGGGAGTGGGAGTTGTGTGGCCAAACAAAACGAACCTGGAAATGGCGTTGGTCACTTGAGAGCATAATTCTTCGGTTTCGTCATCAAACATGACAACTACGTGAAAGTTGCCATCGCCCACGTGGCCAACGATCGGACCTGAATATTTAAATATTTGTTTATTAACATTAATTAATAAATATGTGTTTATTTGCTTTTTATTTTTAAAATGCTTCTTTAATTTTAATTCTCTAAATGTAGGTTTTGATGATTCGTAATTATTTTAAATTCTTACATATATGAACAAACCTTCCAGGCCTGCTTCCGCCAGCAATTTGTTGGTCTTTGTAATGGCAGCTGGAAGATGCGATATCGGCACTGCTATGTCGGTTATGTGTGGCTGTATTATATAAATTGACATAAAATAAATAGATAAATAAATAAATAAATAAATAATAGTAAAATAAATAATACAGCGAAATATTCGTTTATTTGATTTTTTAAAAAAATAAATGCGTTAAACAAATAGGTTATAAATTCTAACATTCAATTCAGATCAAAAATATACATTTAATACGGACTAGATTATACAATCTTTAGTCTTTATAATTATGGTTAGGGTTTGTATTGCAATGGCCTAAAAGGGGCTTACCCTCTTGTTAGGGTGCCTGCTGGTCACAGCATAGAAGTAGTTGTGTCTGGCTGTCCACAATTTGTTCCTCTCTTCCTGGTTGGAGGCCCACTTGAAGTCAGAGCCACCGTTTGAGGCCATTATCTCTTCTTAATTAGTTAATTAATAATAATAAATAATAATAATAATAATAATAATAATAATAATAATAATAATAATAATAATAATAATAATAATAATAATAATGATAATAATAATAACAATGATAATAATAATAATAATAACAATAATAATAATAGTTGATTATTAATTACCTCCACCATTATTAATAATTACTTAATTTCTTATCCAATTAGTCTGAAGTGTAACTCTTAACGAGTAAGACTTAATCACGATTCAAAAGATGGGTACTAGGCCGAATGGAAATCAATCATTGAAATCAGTACTGGTCTGATCCACTTGGTCTTCCACCTGCTTCTTTGAGCCGTGGAATTCGAGAAACAGGGTGGGTTTGTAGCTGAGGTCCGTGATTTTGCTGTACTCGCAGCAATATTTCACGGACGGTTCGTCGAGGAATTCTGTTGTTACAAAGACACGTACGATGTTAGACTTTTAGAGGAAGGAATAATTGCTATTGGGGATTTGTGGATGCTGAAATTGCTAATTATATAATAGTAATAATAACTTAATATAATAATAATTTAATAGCTCTAACCCTAACCCTAACCTAACCCTAATTATTATTATTATTAATTATTATTATTAATTATTATTATTAATATTATTATTATTATTATTATTTTAATCATGGCAGCGCTTATGATTATGATAACTGTTGTAATACATCGTAATTTCGTGGACCTGATTCTTGTAAAATGTACATCTCCGGTTACAAAAGCTATTCCTTATCTTGATGGAAATACTTGGTATTAAAGTCAGTATTACAAATTAAAATTTGTAATTTTTGATTATAATAATAGCAGCGCTTATGATTATGATAACTTGTAACATGTAATTAGCCTACCCATCCTTGCAATGTCAATTCCATTTTGTAATACTTCGACAGTCGCTTGGACGGCTCCCTCCACGCTTGTAAACTGACATACTGCTGCCATCATCTGAAAGAATAATAATAATAAAATAATAATAATAATAATAATAATAATAATAAAATAATAATAATAATAATATTAATAATATTAACATAGTGTTACACCGACATTCTAACCCAATATATTATAACTATTAAACACTTTTTAATGAATTAAAAATAATAAACTACGATAATTCATTGCTTTCCTCTGAAATTATAATCACGTGACTTTGGAAGCAATTGGCATAGGTTAATTAGAATCAGGTGACCCAGCATTCCTTGCATATTAATTAACCTCATGACGTAACAAAATGAAAGTCTCATGAGTATAATTATAATAATTATAATAAATAATTATGCCAACCGTTTCCGGTATTGCGTAGACTTTGACGGTGGCTTGCGTAATGAAACCCAGCGTTCCTTCAGATCCTACGAAGAGATTTGTCAAGTTGTAGCCGGCCGAAGATTTCCTTTTTAATTATCAAACGATTATTTTATTATATTTTCGTCTTAAAAATTATGAAATTAATTTTAAGAAAAATCGCTTTATTTTTGTTGATATTAGAATTTATTGAAGGATAATTTGCTACATGAAATGTTCCGATAATAGATGTAGCCATAGAATTGTTGATTTTCATTGGTTAAACTTTAAAGTAAAAATAATAGATTGCCAGTAATGCCGACGAAACTGTTCCATCCGTCAATCCATCCATCTGCCCATCCATCCACCCATCCATCTACCCATCCACCCATTCATCTACCCATCCATCTACCCATCCATCCACCCATCCATCCACCCATCCATCCACCCCACATCAATCGATACCTGCTCCTGGTAGTTTTTCCAGCCGTCATGATGACAGTTCCATCTGACAGAACGACTTGAAGGTTCAAGACGTTTGACTTCATGGTTCCGTACTTGATGGCGTTCGTACCCGAAGCACAGGTGGCTGCCATGCCACACAGGGAGGCGTCTGCACCCGGGTCTGTTTGGCAAAGCAAGTTAGCCCTTAACAAGTCCTAACTATATTCAATAATAAACTATAATAAAAAACATAATAATAATAACAATAATAATAATATTATTATATTACTTATATAATTAATTATATTAATAATAATAATAATAATATTATTATTATTATTACGTAATACGTAGTAAAGACGTATTAGTGGTATTCCAGAGACCCACCCACTGGAAACCAAAGCCCATAGTCCTTGAGGTAGTTATTGATGTATTTCCTTGTGACCCCGGGTTGAACTATGATGTCGAAGTCATCTTGATTGACCTTGATGACCTGATTCATTTGGGTCAAGTCCACTGCAATTCCCCCCTTTATAAAAATAAAATAAATTTTAAATGAAACTTTGTTGCCATAGTAACAACATTCTATTATTAAATTATTATGTATTATTATTATTATGTATTATTATTATTATTATTTGAATTTAAATTGTTTTCAATTATTTTTTCAGATATAATTACGTATAAACCATAATTACTTATGTTACATATTTAAATTACTTAAATAACCTTATAAATCACATATAAGCCTGTCAGGTAACCTGTCAGGTATTATAACTTCACCTGGATTGGCACGATACCCCCGGCCATTCCACTTCCGGTTCCGAAAGGAATGACAGGAATTTCCTCTTCGTAGCAGATCTTTGCCACCTTGGTGACGTCATCCGTGGACTGAGGGAAGACCACGGCGTCGGGTAGCATGCCCCTAGGGATTACACAATTTTAAAACTGATTTTAGGCCAAATTAATCGATTTATAACCAATATTATGGGATAATTACAGGAATTATAATTTGTTGCATTGTTGCAACTTAAACATTTATTATAAATAGTTGTACGGTTTAATGGTATTCGTTATTATATATAATTGTAATAATAATAACTTTATTATTATATATAACAGCATTAATAATAATAATAACTTAATTATTATAAATAATTTAATTAATCAACCAATAAGCAGACGATAATAACATTCAAGTGGAAGGCACCTGTACATGGACTCATCTCTACTGTGATGTTCCCTCACTGAGGTACTGGTGGTGACCTGGGTCGGTCCGATGGCACCCTTGAGTCTGGAGATGGTGTCTTCTGTCACCTTGCTCAGCTTCCTGTTGAACGATTGACGTCCTACCTGGTAATTGATTGATTGATTGATTGATTGAAATGGCCGTGATTGATCAATACGAATGAGTATTATTTTGATCGCAATAGTTTCGTGGATTGATATTCTAAACAAATGTTTAGATGTTATAAATAAAACAGGATCGGCTCTTTAAAAGTATTTTAAAAGAATTAATATTTCAAATTGGACTGTCACTTATAATAAATATGAATTAATTTATGAATTAATCTTTCAAATTTGACTGTCACTTATAATAAATACTTTCAAAGGCCACGTCCAGAATATAAACACGCTTAAACAAGCGAGGCCGTTGGCTTTTTGAAACTGGTACAAAAATAAATCGTTAAATTTTTAATTCACTCGCCTGGATGCAACCGCACCGCGTCAGTTTTGAAACGACAGAAGCAAGCATCCTCTAGAAGTAACGTTCTTCGTATCACTACCCTCAAAAAGTATATTTATTTATTTATCGTTTTAACATACAACTATGTTTAATCTTATGTTTAATCTCCAACAAACTCTTCGCTCAACTTTGAACCAATTCATACGAGCTTCCTTTGACACTATAAACACAACAGCTAGAGCCTAACATTCAAGCCCGTAGTATTCAAATTAAGCAAGCATTGCCTGTCACCAGAGGTTATTAGTAAAAAATATTCGCTATAATATTAGGCCTGATAAAATGAATTAAATCCATATTCAATTTAATCCAAATCCATGCTTTTATTACCGACACAAACATGGAGGGTAAGGCAGCATTTTAGACACAACAGGTACAGACCATTAAGTCGATAAAATAATTAAAATTTATTCTTTAAATACGTTAAAAATAATAATAATAATAATAATAATAATAACAATGATAATAATAGTAACCTGTCCTTGAATCTCACTTGAGGGGTTCCAAAGGACAAGCACTCCTGAGCGTAACTCGAATTGAAACCGAAGCCGTGTTCGTTGCCGATAGGGTCTCTCCACGTCTCTCTCTCTCCCTCGAGGGACCTTTGGTCAAACCACTTAACCACACTCCTAACCCGGAAGACTCACCTGCTTCCAGACAGCGGTCATCCATCTCCTTCTCCAGCACCCGGAGAGAATGATTACGAGAGACACCGGCATTTAATTTGGCAGTTCGAAATTACAGATTGTACAAAAAGATGAAGACGAAGGAAAAAAAGAAATAATAAATAAATAAATAAATAAATAAATAAATAAAATAAATAAATAAAGCGCCTCTGTAGCTCACGCGTTCGGCGCTATATAAATGACTTATTATTATTAAATAAATAAATAAAGAAATAAATAAACTAATTATTTTAATTATTATTATTTTTAATTGCAAAAACGACCGTCGATTGGCCGAAATGTCCAGCGAACACCCTCAAACGCACTTTTTTTTTAAATTTTATTTCAACCCAAACCTACCAATTCAATCAACTCCGTAATACCGTTAATGTCTCTTCGTACGACTTCTCGCTTTTTGCTTTCTCTGGGAGTCTTTCGAAGACTTTTATCAAACTCCTGACGCCCCTAGTGTCGCTGGTGCCGGCAGCCCTGACCGGGCCGACGGAGGCCGGCGCCGTAGTACCCTTTGAGGAAAGTTGCTGCCTTAATTTGTTGATGGCCGTCTTATTATAGACCTTCTTAACGGACCCTCTGTCCTTTTTCGTCCTACTTTTGTTCGACTCGTGCCCTTCCAATTTCGTGTCCTTGAGCTGTTTGATGACCTCGTCGAAGGCCAGTACGACCCCGCTGGTCACGTGCGAGGCCAAACGTCTCATCCTCTTTTGTGTCTCTTCGCCCAGCTCTCTTTTCTTTGGCTTTCTGGGGTAAGGCTTCGGTAGACCGGCTTGCCCCTCTTCCAGGAGAGGAGGGACCTTGGTCGGTTGGGCTGCCGCCCTTTTGGCCAGACTGTGGGCACTACTGATCGAATAGGAGTCTTCGGATTTTTTATCGTTTTTGTTCAGGCTCTTGATCAGGGCCACAGGGGTTTGGCCGTTCAGGCCTTCGAATATCAACAGCTTTCTATTCAGCGAGAGTCCCGACTTTGACATCGTATGCCTAGCGTCAGAGACGAGCTGCTTCTGACTGCATTTCGACTCCTGATAATGCAATGTCAAGGAATCTCTGAGCCATGAAATTAACATCTGTTTTTTTTTGTTAGGGAATTTAGGGAGCTTTTTAAAAGGAAATTTAAGTTTAAAATTCCAATTAAAATAAATTAAATATGTATTTAATATAATTATGAATTAGAATTGTTATAAAAATTAAATATTATTAACAGAAATGACCGAAAATAAGCCAAGCGACCAACTCGAAAGACACTGCTTCTGCGTGAACTTGTAATCTTCAAATTCTGTTCTTTCGATTCGAGATGCCACGTGGAGCGATGGATGGTCGGGTTTTTAGTCCCGGGGGTGACCTGGCCGTTCAGAAGAGGGGATTGAGTTCACTTATTAAAAGATGGCTTTTCAATTGTTTTTAAATTTAAATCTCCATTTTGCAATTCTTTAATCTTATTAATATTAATATCTTAATAATTCATTTCTATTGTTGTTGTTGTTATTTTGCATATTTTTACTTGTTTATTTTTTTTAAATCGTTTTTTTTAAACCTACCTCATTGAACGGTTGAAGAGAGAGTTCAGTATCGGTCGATCTGCTATGGTAGGCGGTGGTGGCGCTTTGAAAGACGAACGCACACGTTATTGGCACTTAACAACTTAACAACTCTGGACAGTGACAGACAGGACAAACAGGAACTAGTGGCCAACAAGGGCCAACAAGGGCCAACAAGGGCCAACAAGGGCCAATAAGGGCCACAACACTCACCTCGATGAACTGTTCTTGTTGTCCTCACCTATTGATCTCGTTGCGAACCTTCGCCTGGAGCAACTGAGCGACTCGTTCTGTCTACTGGACTTCCTGTTCTTAGTCAGATCGTCTATGCGCTCCTTTAGCTCCCAAGCGTAGATACGATTCCATAGAGTATCCGAGCAGTTGGCCTCCAAATCGTCTGAATTCCTTCCGAACTCTCCGTCCTCTCTCGAAGGAAACGACGGTTGGTCGGCGAACAGCTTCTGGAAGAGAAAGTTGAAACTGTCCTCGGTGTTTTTGCAGCCCTTGCTCCGAGAACGACGCCATGGAACGACCGGTATGCTTTGAGGCAGGACGGACTTGGACCGGGGGGTCTTGTTCTTACGGTGCTTCGACTTCTCATAGTCTGCCTTGTCTTTAGACTTGTTGTCTGGGGAGAGATTGACTGGATTCGTGACGTTCTTGAAGTTGTCGCGTTTGGTCGAAGCGTCGACGACGTTCTTTGAGCTGATGTCGATCTTCTTACCGTTGATGACATTCGTCAGACTATTCTGCTGCTGCTGCTGGTGGTCTTTGCCGGGAACGCTAAACTTGACGCCACGGTTGGGTGGTAAAGTCGAAGCACGGTTCCTAGCGGCAGCAGGGGGATTGGTGCTTTTGATCCTGAAAGCCCTCCTCATTATGTCTCTGAAAGTGGTCGGCCGATGAGCGAACTTGACGCTTTCTCCTTTGACCGCGCTGTCCTCTATGGACTTGTTCAGCGCGCCGGTGGACCCCAAGTTGACGGACGAGCCGTCCCTCTTCCTGGAAGATTCGCTGCCGGCGGCGAGGTACAGCCTGGATCCGCGATTCTTCTCCCGCTCCCTGAAGAGGATCAAATCAAGCTGCTTGATCGTGTTCTTTACGTTGACGTTGCTATACTTTTCGCTCAGCGTGTTCTTGTCGTAGTTGTTCTCGAGAATGGCGTAGCTGTTGAACATCTTGACCAACTGGCTCACGTCTTTGCCTTCGGCCTCTTTGAGGGAGCATACCAGGGGGCACGCGAGAGGGTGGTGGTCGGTGACGGTCTTTCTTTCTTCCCCCGCCCTTCCCGGGTCGGACAGGGAGGAACTTTGGTGCGAATGACCTTTGTTCTCCGGCCTGCCTGAATCAGAGACGCTTTTCTCTTCGACTTTGTCAGGCTTTTTGTTGTCACAACTACTGCTGTGACTGTTGATGCTGTTGTTGTTGCTGACGTTGTTGTTGCCGCTGTCGTCGTCGTCGTTGTTGTCGTCGTCCTGTGGATAGTGAGCGTCCTTGAGCACGTAATTCGCGTCAGGCGGGTTGACACTAAGATTTCCAAACTTGTCGAAACATCCGGACAGCATTTGAGAAATCTGCCTCTCCAAAGAGGATTTGGACTGGGAAACGTTGGAGTCGAAATTCTTCTCGTGGTCGTTGATACATTTAACGAACCACTCTGTCAACATCTGTTGATCCAGCACCTCGTGTTGATTTTCACCAGAATTCCTGGAGCGGTTCTGGATCGAGTTGTGATTAGGCGTGGACATTGGATTCGACAAAAATGAAATCTTCTGCCTCCTCGGTTGGCCGTAAGGGTCTATGTTGACGAAATAGTCTAAATGGGGATTTGAGTATTTGAACGCCACTTCGTCTGGTCTTGGGCCTCGCGCATGAGTCTTGGATGGATGAGTTAGGATCTCAACGTGGTGCTTCTCCGTAGAAAATCTATCCGTAAATCTTCCGAAGAATTGCCTCAGTGAGACTGCCTGTAGAGACTGCCTGATGGACAGTTCGGATATAGAGCCTGATATCCAGCCAGTGAGCTTGCCAAACATCTTCTTGATATTATCGAAACTCTCTTGGAACGATGACTTTTTCTCCGGTGCCACGACTGGAGGATCTATGAAGGTCACTTTCCTTGGTCTCTGTTCTCCGTTTTGATTCGCTCGTCCGCCGGAATTCCAATCATCTTCTTCCGCCAGGAAACTCCGTCTGTTGACCGGACTACCGTATGAGTACCAGCTGAACATTCTGTCGTCAATCCATGGCCTTGTAGTGTAGGGTCTCATCGCCGAGTTTGTTTGTTTTTTTTTTAATAAGAGCTAGACGGTTAAAGAGGTAATTAAACAATAAAGCCTGTAATGTCGATACGTTTTAAGATTTCGTAAACGTTCAAATGAAATAGCATGGAGAAGTTCCGACTAAGGGTTCCAGAAAGATTACATAATAAAAAGTTAATGCGTAAATATGGATCAGCCTAGTTTTTTCCATTTAAAAATCGAACAGTCAAACCATGTACCAAGTTTACCGATAATTCATTTAAGTTAACAACTCGATTAAGTGAAAATATCAAGCAAATATTTTTAAAAATCCAATATTTATTACATACTTCAAGTTGTTAAGCAGAGGAGTGTCCAATAGCACACAATTACGAGGATTTAAAACGATACATTCGCGTGTTGTTTACAAAATGCAGACGATACGAATTTGACGCAGTAAAACAACGAAAACAAAATGTCGCCTCTTTTATTTAATAATCAGGCTAAAAATAAATGTCCTTTAAACTAAATTTAATCATTAAAAAATATTTTTTTAAAATAAATTCTAACCAATTCTAGATTTAAATATTTAGTGCGTATCTTTATCAATATCCAAATTTCTCCTAAAACTAATACCATCAACGTATCGTAAACAAGAATATTTTATTTCTTTAATTAAACAATTATCCACACAGCCACCCGACCGTTTAGAATAATTTATGTCTTATACTTAAACTCTGGCGGCCATAATGAAAGTTTCCCTTGAAGGTTTGGTCAAGATGGAAGACGAATGCGTTGCTAAGAGCAGCAATGTCCTCCATAAAGCACAAGGACCGTCTATTTCCTAAAGGCAGCATTCCTTATCATTGTACTGCTTAGGGGATGACGGTCAGATCGTGTGCCACGTAACTTTTCCAGTCTAAGAATGGAAGACTTCGTGACGTTTACATAGCCATGAAAATGACTCACGTGAACATTATCATCGTCGTCGTCGTCGTCGTTGTCACTACCGTCTTTAAGCGTTTTATCCAGGGCCTCTTAGAGGATGGGGTACTTGAAATTTTAGACTGGGATTTCTGAAATATGTTGGGGGAAGAGGGTTTCGCTGGTTTAAGCCACCTCTACCCCAAATGGTTGAATGAAATACCCAACACCATCGTCGTCATCTTCATCATCACCACCACCACCACCATCATCATTATCATCATCATTTCTACTGATCCGGTGACTAGAGAAAAGATGTACGACGCCATTTAAAAAAATTGTGGAATCCTGTGGATATTTTGTGAAGATTTCTATTGGCTGAAAGGTTGTTTACCCTCGGGCGAGGAAGTACTTAGGCCAGCAATAATTGCCCTCGAATGACCTTCGCCTTGAAATATCGACCAATCACATTCAGTGCTTGGCTAATCAGGGCAGCCAATAAAGTGACATTTAATTCGGAAGTGGCAAATAATGTGATATATTCATAATAAATGTCATAAAATTAAATAACATGGAATGCTAGTTACAATACAGTTGGCAATAAAACCCATTATTTGTAAAAAAAATATTTATTTATTTTTTTTATTTATTTATATAAACAAATAAAACAATTATAGTAGACCGTTGACTTAAAAGCTTAATCCCAAAAATGTAATAATTAATTTCTTTTAATAAACTGGAGCTTCAAATCGTCATCATCATCATCATCATAATCATCGTCAACATCGTCATCATCATCATCATTATCGACCTCGTTATCATTGTCATCGTCATCCGTCATCGTCGGTGTCAGAAAGGAAGACATCGGCTGGGAATTTCTGATTCCTTGATGTTAATGGCTGATTTCCATGTGGTCCTTCCAGGCGATGACGACGACGATGATGATGATGATGATGACGACGACGATGATGATGATGATGACGACGATGATGATGATGATGATGACGACGACGACGATGATGATGACGACGATGACGAGATGTATGACGAGGAGGGAGATGAGTTATAAATTTAATTAAAGACTAATTTTTTAGAGAATTAATTTTTAAAGAACTGCACTCAGAAAAATTATGATGAATGGTTTTCTCTGCATTTGTTGACGAATTATTTTAAAACGTTGCCAATATTCAAGATAAACTAGGTTTAATCAAGATAATAATAATAATAATAACGAATAATAATTATTATTAATAATATAATAGTTATAAGGATATTATTATTATTATTATTATTATTATTATTATTATTATTATTATTATTATTATTATTATTATTATTATTATTATCATTATTATTATTCAGCTGAAAACGTTAGATGTAAACATGGCGATGTAACAACTCAAAAGTATTGATCCTACGAGTGAAATTTTCCTGCCGCTCTCCACGTCCTGCCACGAAAGCAGAACAACCATCCATCCATCCTTCCATCCTTCCATCCATCCTTCCATCCATCCTTTCATCAATCCTTCCATCCATCCATCCTTTCATCCATCCTTCCATCCAACCATCCTTCCATCCATCCTTCCATCCATCCTTTCATCCATCCTTCCATCATTCATTCGTTCGGCCGTCCATCTGTTCACCCCCTTCAGTACCTTTCCAATCATTCATTCATTCATTCATCTATCCATCTATCCATCCATCTTTCCATTCATTCATTCATTTATCTATCCATCTATCCTTCCATCATCTATTCATTTTTCCACCCATCCATCCATCCGGTCCTAACTCTGAAAAGCGGAACTTAAAACGTTTGAATGACGTTGAACGAATGGAACATAGTACCATGGTTGATAACATTTTGTTATTATTATTATTATTATTATTATTATTAATATTATTATTATTATTATTATTATTATTATTATTATTATTATTATTATTATTATTATTATTATTATTAATATTATTATTATTATTATTAATATTATTATTATTATTATTATTATTATTATCATTATTATTATTATTAATTTTATTATTATTATTATTATTATTATTATTAATTTTATTATTATTATTATTATTATTTACAGTGGCATTATCGTCATCATCATCATCATCGACCAACACTGCTGGCAAAAGTCATCTGTAAAAAGTATGCTATGAAATTATTTCTAACCAGGATATGGCGGCAAATTGCAAATTGCAGCAGACGAGTTTTGTTTCTCGAATTGTTTCTTTCAACGAACGATGGACTCAAATTGAGGCACCATTTTCAAAATTAGATTATAAACGGTAGAAACAACAACAACGACAACAACAACAACAACAGCAATAGCAAGTGGATGGATGGATGGATGGATGGATGGATGGATGGATGGATGGATGGATGGATGGATGGATGAAAGGATTGATGGATTGGTGGACGGACGGAGGAACAACAACAACAATAATAACAGTAGCAACAACAACAACAACAAGAGCAAGTCTAAATACTCGTGAAACACTAGCAACAATCCGATACTAATGAAGACGACGACGACGACGAAAACAACAACAGCAACAGCAACAACACATAAAAGGCAGATGTCCGTTTTGTCGATGTTGACATTCGATTATCTTCGATCGAAACGTACCAATTTAGGCTTTCAAGGGTGTTGAAATGTCAATGATGATGATTGTGGCATTCTCTTATCTCGGTGGGAGACCTCATCCGGGAAATACTGCTCATTGATGTCTTAACTAGTTCGAAGTTAAATGTACTAATTTATTACGAGCTAATTAACATTCATTAACCTCTTGCTTGACCTTTTGGAGATTGAAAATTTTCTAACGAGGCATTTCTGACGACAGTAGGCGATGCACGCTTGTGCCTTCAAAGCCACGCGTATAAAAGGCTCTGAGATCCCAACTGGGGTCATCTCTATCAGTCCCTGTAGGCCCCCTGATAAACATTTTGTTTTGTATTTTGTCGGTAAAGTGTTTACGTTTGTTTACGTTCTGAGATGTCTAAGTCTGGACTGGAAAAATCCAAGCCGGAGAATCCGTGACTTCGTTGAGTCTCCAACTTGCTATTGATTCTATGGTCGTAGTGGAAAACATGTAGACCGACTTGTCTATCGCCTGGAGAGACATTTCTCGAGCAGTCGTTTCTGTTTGTCCTCGCATGTCATCCTACTCCGTGTTGATTGCTTCTGACGTCCCGGTTGATTGACTGGAGCCTGATTGGTTGATTGATTGACTGATTGATTGAAGCAATATCAATCAATAGCGTGTCGATTAGAATATATCGAAAGAGATAAACACTTGAAGAATGGCCAAACAGATGACCTTTTGTTCCAGCATTGGAAAGTGGTGCAGGAAAGAATTTCATCCGAAGAATTTTTCTCTCGTTCATCACAATTTCCACCTGTTTGTGGAATCACAGGTACTTGTCTCTCCTGATATTGGTTGAGTGTTTTATTTTATGCACTGCGATGATGATGACGATGATGATGATGATGACGACGGTGATGACAACGGTAATGATGATGTTGATTAGTGGAAGAGAAATTATTGATAATTTTAAAATAAAAGAAATTCTATTCTGATCGATTCATTCGAGGTCAACTTATATTCGGCTTTTGGAGACATTTACGTCCAAATCCATCCATTGCGGTCAAATCAAAATCCCTCGCAACGCGAAACCGACTGGTGATGATAAATTATGCATGACGGATGGGTGAATGAATGAATGAATGAACGAACGAAGGAAGGAACGAACGAACGAATGTTTTGCGATGGATGAATGAGGGAGCCATTCGATTGAGTGGACTGCTATGCAGGTTGGTACGTCATCATCAACCTCACAATCGTCATCATCACCGGTGTGGAATTACCGTCATCATCATCATCACCATTATCATCATCATCATCATCATCATCATCATCATCATCGCCTTCATCATCACGTGACTCTTTGAGAAAGGAAGCCCGGGTTCCGGTGCAACACCTGTCCGACAAACCCTCCACTACAGGTTGCGGATCACCATGGATGCAGGAAAACACTTCCACCTGTTCGTCGTGCACCTGTTGGAATCGCGGGCTTTGAGTCGTCAACTGGAGATGCGTTTAAGTTCAAGCGTCTCGTTCCAGAAAAGTGCCAGAAACGTCTGCTCGAAATGACTTTCGCGCGGCAAAAAAAAGAAAAAAATGAAATCAAATCCGAACCGGATCGCACACGGGCACCTCTTCTCGATTTCTCACGGACGGATTTCCCTCTGCACGACGGCGGGAACGTCTAAGAATCGGGCAGACGGAACGAGATGGAATGAAAAGAGGCGGTCTTGAAAAGAATTTCTCTGCCGGAGAGAAAAAAAATTGATCCTGCAAAAGAGAAAAAAAAGACACTGACAAATGGCAGCTAATTTGAGTGAATGAGAGGGTTATTGAGCGGCTGAGTGAGTGAGTGCACGAATGGGTGGGTGGATGGATGGGTGGATAGATGTATGGGTGGATGGATGGGTGGGTAAATGAACAGTGGGTGAATGAGTGCGCCTATGTGCGCACTTGTGCTCCAGTTGGTATTGAGCCAATACCTAGCTAATCAGCCTTTCTCTCTTTCTTCCTCAGACCTCCTCTTTTAAAATGAATAATTACTAAATAAATAAATAAAATAAATAAGCAAATAAACAAGTAAATAAATAAATAAATAAATAAATTCTTTTCAGTGGATGAGGGGTGAAATCGGACTACCCTACCTCATATACCGGGTCGTGGTGGCACTGCTCTTCATCGTCTGGCCGGTCCTTGACCTTTGCATCGAGGGCAGCCTCTGGTACAGTTCTATGCTCTACCTGTGGCTCTTGTTCGCCACCAACTGGAGTTTCGTCATCCTTTCCGTCAGTTCCTTCGTGTCTGCAGTCAACGTTGTCAGGTTCTACGTCAGAGAGCGCAGTCAGACTTTCAGAGCAGGTCGTTGTTGTTATTGTGGTTGTTGTTGTTGTTGCTGACGACGACGATTATGATTATGACGACGATGACGATGACGATGATGGTGATGATGATGGTGATGATGGTGATGATGATGATGATGATAGTAATGGTGATGATGATGATGATGACGACTACTACTTTAATGATGGTGTTTTGTTTTCGTTAATGAAGGTGACATTTTATGTTTTTGAGATCACCATCACCATCGTCGCCGTCGTCGTCGTCGTTGCGATGGTGTAATGCATTTCTGTCTGCAAAAAGATCTTCTTTCTGAGCCCGTCCACTCCATCATCTCTGACTAGTTTTTCAGCGAAATTAAAGTCAATTTTTTTTAAATAATAATAATAACAATAATAATAATAATAATAATGATTTTTTCGAGCGAGTAAGCCAAGGATCGGTCGATTTGTTTTTCTTGCGTGTTTTCGTGTTAAATACATGTTAATTTCGCTCGGAAATTATCGAATTTCTCCGAATTTAGCTTATTCGTGTCCCCTACCTTCCGTTTTGTCTGAAGGTGAAATCATTTTACTGTTTCTGTAAAAGAAAAGGGGAAAATTGAAGACCTGCGAACGAAAATCCTTCCGTATCGTCGTGTCTGTTGACTTTCGTTTACGGACTCGCAGTCTTCTTGAAAACTTGTAGCTTTCACCGTTTCGGAATGTCCGATTCCGACAACCTAGTTAGAACTCTTCGTTCTCGAGCCATATTTGAAAAGAACTCCTCCGGCGAAAGCGTTGCTGTGTCTCCAGTTACAAATTCAGTTGTGAAAGACACAAGCAATGAGGAAAAGCAGGAAACATGTTGTTTTTGTAAAGCTGTCTTCAAAACAGTACGAGGTCTCAGAATCCATCAGAACCATGCTCACCCAGAGGAATACCACAAAGAAAGAGCTGGCAAGAGTTACTCAAAGTGTGTTTGGACTGAGGAAGAATCGACACTGTTAGCCAAGTTTGAACTGGAACTGAAAAGCAAAGGAATCAGAAACATCAACATAGAGGCACAGAAAGGTTTCCCACACAGGTCACTGAATGCCATTAAGTCTCACAGAAGGCAGTCCAAATATAGGAACATCTTGGAGAAATACCAGACTAAAATAGAATCTGGTGGATCAGATAGTCTAGTTGAACGTTCATCCAACCGTGAAATTACTTCTGCTCTCTCAGGGGTGGACAGCCTATGGAACGAGATTGCCAGCCTGCGCAGCAGATGGAATCTCTCGTCCACATTATCCAAATGTGTCCAAGTACCGACGGGCCCCGCCATGCAAGGCACGACTGTATAGCGAAGATGCTTGAGACGGTCTTGACACAGATGGGGCACTCAACAACAAGAGAGCCTCGTATTCCAACCGTCAGCGGGACCAGAATCCCCGATCTTTGTGCGTGGAGCGATGAACGTTACATAATTTGTGACGTGGCCGTGGTGTCCGATAACGTGGACCTAGACAGAGTCCACCAAAGCAAGACAAACAAATATAACACCACGGACATTCATCGCTGGATGAAGGCAAACAGCCCAAAGCAGGGCAAGGGCAAAATGGAGGCGATTGCTACAGCCTACATTATCAATTGGAGAGGAGCAATCGCCATGGAAACTTGGACCTCGTGGAAGTAGCTTGGCATTTCTAAGCGGTTCCTGACGTGGACATCAATTAAAACTCTGATAGAAACCCATAGAATATGGAGAACATTCAGAGCAAACGCTTGGAAAGCAAGGAAAAGAAGAAGGCCGAGAAGAACATTTATTTGATTGTACTTTATCTAATTTATAATATTATATTTAGGCTACTGTTAATACAGTCCATGGGTTTTCCCGGGCCCGTCTGAGGACTCTAAAGACACCGATGAGGTTCTCCGATTGTCGTGATGGTTTTACGGACGTAATCCGGGCTGAATAAAAGTTTTGAAAAATAATAACAACAACAATAATAATAATAATAATAATAATAATAATCATAATAATAATAATAATAATAATAACAACAACAGTTCCGAGTTATTCTCTCAGATATGTTTTTCAAAAATCGGACACGTCCATCACGTAACAGAAGGATGTATGGAGACTGCAAATGGAGTCAAATGGTCAAAACTTATGAACCAACTATTGACAACTTCTAACGTCCACTGACTGCCTAATTATTGTGATGGATGTGCTGCAGTCTTGCAGCTAATAAAGAATACTATGATAAATTATGAATTAAAATGTTATTAATAGTTTATTATTGTTGTTATTCTTGTTGTTGTTGTTAGTATTATTAATATTAATGAATTTATGTTGCGCCCAGCTTTAAGATACTTTACATTGAGTTCCGGCTACAGCGTTTAGAAATCATGGTTCCTAATTGGTCATTGAGTCATTCACAAGAATGGTTTATGAATAAATTAGCCTAATTAATTAATTTAATTGGATATTAGTAGAAAATATTGTAAATAAAAGTGTACTATTAATAGATCCTCCTGTAAATAGGCCGGATGCGGTGATGATGATGATAGCGCAGAGGATGGGTTTAGCGTGTAATTGGGTGGGATTGAGGTGGCTGCGGGTGCTCGTTGTACGCGGGAATTTCGCCCTGTTGCTGTCCGTGGAACGCTAATTGTACAAACACTCGATACCACTCAAGATTAAAATCATTTCTTTGCAATAAAAATACATTATTATTATTATTATTATTATTATTATTATTATTATTATTATTATTATTATTATTATTATTATTATTATTATTATTATTATTATTATTATTATTCAGTCTAGATATACTTATTACGTTTAATTTGATATTAATAACAAGATTATTCAGTTAATAATAATAATAAATAATAATAATAATAACAAGCTAATGTTTATTCAGCAGACATTGCTCCTCCCCCAAGAAAGACGGACTGCCTCTTATCCTTCCAGTGGATTCTCCATTCTACCGGAGCCAACCTGGCTATCCTGGTATCCGTGGTTTTCTGGTGTTTCGTCTTTGCTTTTGAAGGACCTGGTAATCAATTATTCATGGAATAGCAACAGGGGTTTAGCTCCTGAATAATTAATTGGCTCATTAAAATTTAAGTGAGGAGTGACTTTGAGTGACTACTTGTTTGATAAATTATTCAAATAGTCATCTGTTTCTTTCGCCTTTCTTTTTCAGGATAATATTAATTGTCTTGACTTAAAAAACAAAACGTTCAAAAGAAAAATAATTGACTATAATGGTATTAAATACGTACGAATTACAGATAAATTATCAATAAATTACGAACCAAATTATGATAAAATTATGAATTCCTCGTCCAACAGCCTTCCTCAAGTCGGGCATGTCCATAGCCAAACACACGGCCAACGCCATCTACGTCCTTGTTGACCTGTTCATCATCTCAACCCCAGTCCGCCTACTCCATGTTGTTTACCCCATGGCTTTCGGGCTCCTCTACTCCATCTTCTACGCCGTTTATTTTGCCTCCGGTGGCGTGGGTCCTTTGGGGAAAGATTTTATTTACGACGCTCTCGACTGGAATAAAGATCCTGTCCTCTCCAGTCTGGCTTGTCTCTTCGCATTCGTCATGATTGTCATGTCTCAGTCCATATTGTATCTCGTCTACAAGATACGTATCAGTCTAGCGGAGAGACGTGATGAAGACGAGGAACAGTTTGTTGGTGATCTCACTGCGGATGAAGATGACGACGGCGATGACGGAATACTTGAATCCAACATTTCAGCTCGAAAATCCAACAACTACCAATCCATAAACTGAATAATTTATTTATGTTTTGATCCTTAGGTCTTGGATTTCTTCTTTAAGAACATGATGAACGGGATGAAATGTGAATTTGTTTTGGATCGGTTAGCCAAGTTAGTTAAGTCTGAATTAGTCTAAGATTTGTAACATCCGATTACTTATCTCCTGGTGAAACCTCCTTAGATCATGTCGCACAGCTAGGAAAAGAAAGGTTATGCACTTAAATAAATAACGTAGGCACTTATTCATTGATTAGTAAGAAATAGTATGTTTGAATTGTTGTCACAATAGAAGACAAAATAAAAACGTACGTGAAACTTGTTATTTCTAATGAAAAAAGATAGCCTGTCTACGAAATCCAAAGAAACTAATGTCTATTCTGAGTTCTTTTGCCACCAAAAGTATTAGGCTGGACACTAGTGAACAAAGGAACTTTTGTTGTAGTAAATATGTTCATTAAACGGTTTAAATTGTAAAAAATTATTTCAATGAAACTATAGTATTATCTAAAAAAAGTACCTAAAAAGCTATATTAATTCTAGGCTCTAACAAAAATAGGTAATTAGAACCGCCTTATTTAAAAGTGAATGTTTGTTTACGTGCCGCCCCGTTAAACTTTGCTGAGAGCGGCATGTTTTCTTAAATTTCTAATTACGGATAGGACGCGTAATGAAAAGTTGACGAAATAAAGACGAATTTTAACTCAACAGAGTTTGTCTGACGAAGTGAAATGCATTCACCCACAAAAAGAAAGCGGGAAAGTGACGGGGAAGAGAACCCGAGCAAACGTTCTGCTATTGACCCGCGAGGCCAGGGAAATACGGCGAGAAATGAGAGACAAAATAACATAAACACGAGAACAAATGAACAAGAAAATAGAAATGCGGAAGAAAGCGTTTGGGATGATGATGATTTCGACGATATTCTAACCCAACCGGATAATGTAGAGCGACTGGAAAAATTAATGGCAGATTCTCAGATGGCTGACGAAGAAAAAAAGGAATCGACGCGCAAGATGACACTTCCTCCGATATTCATTGAGACAGAATTAGGGAAAGAAATGTTTAGGGAACTTGACCAGCAGGTTACGAAACACATATAAATATATTTTATTTTATATTTAATTCCCTTCTGTATTTTCAACATTATAATTTACCTCATTCCATCATTATGTCTAAATTGTCAGTCTGAAAAACAATGATTTTATGATTTTTTTAGGTAAAAACCCTAAGGGAACAGTTGTATGCCAAAGATGGGCAGGTGAAATTTCTCAACGAAAACTTCTCCAAAGTCCAGCGAACGCTTCACGAGGAGAGGGAAAAAGGTTGGAGATCCATGGAGGATCAAAAGAAAAAGTTTGATGAAGAAAGGGCATCCATGAGGAGCGAAATAAACTCCCTGAGGGCGCAACTGGATTTCCGACAGCACAATGCAAACAGGGCAAACTTTGCCCAATCGAGTCCCAGGCCGCAATCCAACCAATTTGCCAGCAGGACGCGAAGCCTCGGGGGGTCTCTGCCCCCGAGACCGACCCTGGAGACCAACGGGTCCCCCAATTGCAGCGACCTCAACAATTCGACGGGCAAAGTTGAGGTCAAGGAAGAGTCTTGCCAAGCTGGACAGGAGGAAGATGAAGAGTATGTTAGGGCTTGGAATCTCAAAGGAAAATGTTTGTAAAGTTTGTCTCTAAAGCTTTGAAGAAAATTTAGTTTTTTTTTCTTGTTACAATTATTTCAAATTTGTTAAATTAAATAAATCAATGCAGATCTTCATCCTTAAATTTACGATCAAACAATTCACTAAAGTTAATAAATAAATCTGATATCACGACCGGTTACTTAGCAAGCCACAAATTCAACGTGACCTACACTGGCGGAGTCCTGGGCATGCAGAGTTCTTTGAGGCACTACGCCAACCAATTGTTTTCAGGAGATGTCGGATGTCAACAAAACCATCAAGTATGTCAAGTGAAGGATCAATTGAAGTCCTCCAAATTCGTCAAAAATCCGAGCAGCGATAGGTTTTTAAGATTTTTTATGAGAGATTTTAATGTTTAAATGAATGCAAATATTTGTGCAAACAGATTTATTTTGGATTTAGTGAATTTAATCACAATAATAGCAAGTCACTTGCACTGACAAATACCAAAGATGAATTAATTTTTAAAAGTAATTTTAAAAACGAAATCTCATCAATGCCTCATTGCTCTGCCAGAGTCCTGGTCATGTACCACGAATTGGTCGCCAAGAAAGTCCTCTGCTCGGGGGTGGAGACGCTACACAGGAGCAACTTTGTCCCTGCGTCTCGAGATCGGCCCCTGATCAGCTCGACACTCGTGGCCTTCTTGGAAGAAGTCTTGAAGGACCTCAAGTCGTACCTCGAAGTCCTGCCAATGAAGAGGCAACAACAACAGCAGCAACAGGTGACCATCAACCTCATTCCTTTAAGGAGGAGGAAGAAGAAGCAGAAGGACATGAAAGCCAAGACTAAGGATGTCAGCCCCATAGCAGACGTTCTGGTCACGGTCCACGGCGTCTTGGCGCCCTGCGGTCCGAAGGAATACGAGCACCTGTTCCGGGTGAGATTTCGCAACAAAGACGGGCTTTGCGATTGTGACTGTGATGGGCTGTTGTTTTGATGTTTGTGTGTTTTATGGGTTTGTTTATGTTTGGATTGGTTGGGAGATGTCATGTCAAGTGGTGGATATTCATTAGTCATTATCATGGATGGCAACAAATTTGAATAAATTATAATATTTAATATTGGCTTGGCTCCATTCTCAAATTCATTCCATAAATGTCTTGTCTTTCCAGATGCCAGTCTTCAGAGAACTGATGACGACATTGGTTGACATCGCCAACAAGGTAACCGTGACTCGTGACAACGGTCTAGAATGGTCTGTGATGATGCGACGTTGCAATTGCAGGAATCGATGGAGGATCAATTTGAGGTCATCTCCATGTGTCTGAAGGTCATCAATTCATCGCTTGAGAGCAGTGAAGCCGAGAGCATGTCTTGGTGAGTATATTTGAGATGAAGAAGAAGATGATGATGACGACACTTGAAATAATAAGATTAGAAAAATATTGAATTACATAGAATTTTAAAACAAAGAATCTTAAAAAGACAAAAAACCCTGCATTTAAAATTCAAAATCCTGAACTCTTGAACTGTAATCTTTTCTCTTCAGCTTTGACGCGCTATTGGACGAACGCGGCCTGATTTCGACGGTGCTGTCGGGCGAAGATGACCTGGAAAAGCCGAGCGAGGTCCACGAACTCCTGACCTTTCTGGTCCTGGAGGTCGTGACCTCTCTGACCTCATCTACTGTTTTTAAAAGCAAAACTTGTACAGAAATAAGTGAAGGTCTCGAATTGTTTTTTTTTAATTATTATTATTAATTTCAATTTTATTGTCTTGAAGGTAGATGTTCTTAATTGCTTCTCTTCAGCTGTATAATTAAATATTTATTCCAGATTTGATAGGTTTTTTAAAATAATTTAATAAATAAAAGGAATAATTGCAGTAATATTACTTGCTCTAACAATGTTACTGCAAACATATTATTATTACTTTGTTGATCATTGTGTCTCATCAAACCCTGGCAACGAAAACGAATTTATGTTAACAACTGCCATCGATGTTGACCTGCAGAATGCATCCTAAACCTCGTTTGTTCGTCCATGTCCGGTTTCCTTTTGAATCCCAGCTCCTCGTTTCCATGCCTCCAGAGATTGGTGAGTCACTGAAGACATTTCAAGTAATCTTCGACATGATCGTGCTAGGTTTATTTGTTTGTTTATTTATTTATTTATGTTTATTGACAGTTGATTTTTAATTTGAATGCAGTTTTATTCGTTGGTCGCCAGCCTTTGGCAGCTGAGATCGGACAGAAAGTCGAGCCAGGAACCTGCAAGCAACGATTCGTGCGACTGCATCGAGAAGGTACTTTGGGGAGTTTGTTTCATTTGTGTTGTTGGATGGTGATCAATTCAATTTCAATGCATGGAGTGCATTGTGAATGTTGTGGTTTGAACTCTTTCTAAGGAGGGATGTAAGTGGTATTGTTGAGATTTCAGTTTATTGAGTATAAGCTATGCTAGCTGCCAAAAATAAAAGCTGCATGAGTTTGTCTTCATTATGATTTTGTTCACTCGTTCCAGTCATTCCATGAGATCCTCTTGGGACTGGACGAGCTTTCAGAGATGTTGGAGATGTCGTGTCCTCGGGAATGGCTGAACGTCATCAGGAGCGGAATCGCCGTCCTGGCTTTCGCCGTAGAGAAGTTCCCTCGGGTCGTGAAGTCCGAGAAGGGACTTTTCCTCTACGTGACCTCGCGCCTTCAGAGGGTCTTCAAGAAATGTGACGAATCGCTGACTAAAGCAAGGGACTGTAAGTGTTCAGCATTTAATTACTTAACTATTACTAATTAAATTTACTAACTATTACTGACAATACTGAGATAATGTTAATCAGCTGCATGTTTCTTGGCAGACAAGATAATTATAAAATAAACGATACCATTTTCACCACGAGAATTGTGAGATTATTGGTTTAATAATGTCTGAACAAGCAGACGGTTACGTTAAAACATTGACTTACAACTGAGTTATCAACAGAAAACACTTTAATCACGGAAGACCAGAAAAAATTTTAAACTTAACACTTGAAACCGATTGATTCCCGTTAATTTTGCAGACGAGGAACTCCTGATTTTGTTCGAAAGCCTGAACACGCAACGGAGTCCCGAGAACTTCTACAGCGACGATTCCGACCGAACGACTGCCTAACATTAAGTTCTATCTTCACGAGTTTTCGATGAACAGCTTATAATCGCGAATCTGACGGCCTTTGTACATAAAATTCTTGTTGTTCCAGTTCAGTTCTTTGGACGAGGGTTTTTAAATCTATCCTTTTTATGCTCTATTTTCTTTTTTTTTTAGCTGCGACCATTTTTTAAACGAGTCTTCGTTTGGTATTTAAAATAAAAATAAAATAAAAATCCTGCTTGGATTTCATTTAAGCTGATTTTCTTTCTTTTTTTAAATTCATTGACATCATCGTTTCAATAGCTGCATGAAGTTTTATGTTCATGATTAGTTATTAACCCTGCACTTGGAGGCAGACGAATCTCAAAGTTTGGGAGACTTGATTCTGGGTGAATGTATGGATGGATGGATGGGTGGTCACTACCCAGTGGGTAGATGAATGGTCGGAAGTCTCCCTTGGGAGATGAAGGATCATAAATGTAAGTTAGAATTTAAATATTTCAATGTCGATCTTTTTGAGAAAGTGTCTTTCGTGAGGATCACGAAGAGGTGTTGTTCTAATGTGAAAAGACTGAGAGATTGATAACTTGGGAATATAAGAATCTCTAATCCAATGCCGTTAGCGACATACATCGCCACCAGCCAAAGAATTGTTTATTTCGATTTGCGGCACTGAAACGACATTGACATGATATAAATTATACATTTTCGGAAAGGTAATAGAATAAATAATTTGAATATGTAAAAATTATAATCCGGTTATTAAAATTTTTATAGATAAACCCCTGTCAAAGTTAAAAAATCGTACAGAAAAATTTGTAATCGTTAGAATTTTTTAATTTATATATCGTTCCAAAGTGCATCAAAATACCTGCATAATGATATATAATTTATTGCTCGGACGTATATACAACCGAAATTACAGTCAACGAAAGATTCGGAAACAGCATCTATTGGCCCACTTTCGACTATCACGACTGAAATCAGAATTTTAAAACCGTTCCGACGCGATTAAATGGCATCAATCGATAGACTAACTTGTTGCCTACCAAAATCCCTTAAATTATCAAAATCCAATGATTAATCTTCGAGATACGAAGCTCAAACGAAAGCCCACCAGCTTTTACGATAGTTCAAAAACACATACTTGACTCATACTTCAATCAATTTTATTGTAAAATAAACCAAGCAAAAACCAAAATAAAAAGCAATGATAAAGTATTTATTCCAAATTAAATCAATTAAAAATTATTTTACGAGTCTAAGGTAAAGATATGATAAATACAAAGTCAACTTTATTTTTTCAAAGTATGAATTTAAGATAGTAAAATTATAAAATAGGGTGATAGCCTGACATAAATTTAAGATAGTAAAATTATATTATATTAAATAAATAAATAAATTTGCATTGAGCGGGAAGCCTGACACAATGAAGAAAGGAAGTGACATTTTATATCAAAATGGTTTTCAAGGTGGTTATTGACGAAGATAAGCTTATTAAGTTTTTCAATACAAGCGGTCTCTCTCCGGAGGAGATCAGTAAAGAAAAACCTTCTAAGAGCGATGGGCTGTATGGAAGACTTTGCAGCATGTTGGAGATCGGGAATAACCTCAAAAATCGAGAGAGGATATATGACAGGTGGAGGAAGAAACTTGTAAACCGAATTCAAGAATATAGAGAGGCTCAAGCACCGGAGGCAGAACCTGGTATGATTTTGTTGCATAGTTTACCAATATAATTTGGTATTAATGCCCTTAACGTAATGCCCTTATTTGTAATTTTTCAGTTGAAGTTGAAGTAATCAGGAATGAACCCGAGAATTCAGCTACACAGAGGTGTCAAACTGCGGACGATGTCAAGCAGCCTCAATAGTTTTCGAGGACCTGAAAGTGATTCTTGAATGCGAATTTAAAAAATAAAACGCTTGAAATGACAACGAAAGTACTTCAATATTTTTAATTTAGCATTTCCAGTTTCTAATTCAGAAACCCGAAATAGGTCATCATAAAGGGAATATATTCAACGGTATCGCATAGCGGAAAGCTTGTTTTGGACGCGAACCAAAGAACAGAATGGCTGATGGGTTTGCTGGTGCGGCGGGCTGTTTAATTTTATTTACAAGAATAATTTCAAGATATTTATGACGAAACAAACAAAACATTCCAATTGCTTTGCACTCGCACTGCAAGAGCTAAAATTAAAGAAAGCAATTGACGTTTTTAAGCAGATCAGTATGCTTTTGGCTGATTTTAAGGTCATTTATGATGATTGGCTTAATTTCATAGATTTCGTTTTATAACATTTTGATATAATTAGAATAATTAGTGTTAATTATAGCAAAGCTTTCTTTATTTGTAATCATGCACAACATCTAAATCCCGGTTATCTTAATTATCGCGAAATAGAAACGAAACCAAAAAATATTTCTAATCTAGTAAAAGATCCATTGCCTTGTATTCTGCGCCAAAGCGAAGTTATCGTAAGATATTTTCTCCAACGGCTTGTGACACCAATCAAAAAAATTAAAAAAAGAAAACAAAAATCAATTCCTTCTAAGTAAAACAACATAACAATCTCTTCAGAGAATCCTAAGTATAGGCGGGCACATTACGTAATCAATTTTCATTAGACACTGCAGTTCTAATAAGTTACAAATAGGTGTTAATTAATTATGCAACAGAATATTAATTACGATCAGACACGTCAGGGTCGTCACGTTATCGTCTTGTCGGCGAGCGTCAAAAGCGTTCAACTTTGAAGCGACAAGTAATTATGCTAATTAGCAGAGAAGTAGTACTACTACAGGTAAATATTTGTTTACAAAATCATGCCATTCTCGGACCAATCATATAAATTCTATTAACATCAATTACTAAAAGAAAACCCAGCGACAATTGCTATATGTCCTTAGAGCATGGTAACTTTTATTATTATTATTTTATTATTATTATTATTTTTATTATTTTCTATATGTTTTTATTGGTGTTATCCTCTTATGAATATGCATTAGGCCGTGCAATAACAATGAATGCTCACCTGAGCCTGTTGTAGACCGATTCTGTAACAGAAGGTAGGAGAGACGATGGGCCCTACTAAAATCTAAACAATGGTCTTTTCATGGGTCTGTCACGACTTGCAGGGTCGCTAACTAAAATTTATTTTTATTTACTCTGCTTTCCAAGAGGCTGATCTGCAGTTTTTAAGTTTATGTCAATCTGAATTGGATGCTTAGCCATGGACTTTCAGAGTGATTATCAGAGTAATTTTTACGGTTTTTAAATGAACGAGAGGAGAAAAGGTGATAATTTTATTTTTAAGATTTCACAATTAGTTTAAAAATAACGAACAGTTTTCAACTAATGACTAATCATCATCATTATTATTATTTTGTGATTTCAAATGATAAGCTGAATTCACTTTTCTGATTGGATTGATTGTAAATTTAAAAGTCAAGCAGAGAGAATGGAAGCAAGCACAGCTAATGGGAGACTGACAGATGATATCAATGTCCAAAGGGGTCCACAGTCAGGGGAAAGAGGCAGATATGCCAGGGACAGAAATCGTTCCTCGAAACATAGACCTAAGGATATACGACAAGTCCTCCTGAGTCAGAAACCATCAAAGTATCAACAACAACATCAACAACAACATCAACAACAGCAACAACAGCAGAAACAAGCAAGGAATGGCAAACCAAGTCTTCTGGTGAGACGTGGAACTCTGAGAAATTCGAAACCAAAACCAAAGCAAACAAAAAAAAAGAGCCAAACGAAAAAACAATCGGCTCGCATTCGAAAGAGGATTTCCAAAGTCCAGACGAAGATAGGCAACGAGCTGGAAAAGTCAGAGTCTGAGGGGAAGTCTCTTATTGGAAAGTATACCTGCAAAAACATCTTGTACTTCGTTATAGTCTACTCGGTCCTGCTGTGTCTCAGGTCGGCCATGGAGGCCTACACCGAAGGAATGGCCCATCAAGCGGAGCAGAAGTATTACTTTTCCCATTCCTCCATGGGCGTGCTCAGCGGAGTGAAGTTCATAGGCTTTCTCGGGAGCATCACCTTCGTGGTTTTCTTCACCAGAAACTCACACAAACCTCTTCTGATCTGCGTGGGGGCTTTGTTTTGTGGTCTGGGTGCCATAATTTGGCCTGTGCCTTATTATATCGACGGTCAGTCTTACTCGCAGTCTCTTGTGGAGTGCGGAGACCAGCCAACCCTCGGCTTCTATTACTCTGAGATGTGTCACTACAGGAACAGGTATAGACATAGACATAGTAGCTTTAGAATTTCAAATCAATTTTATATTATATGATGTAGTATGCAATTCCTTTTTTATATACCTTGTCAGATCTCGATTGAATGACGTCACTCTGTCAAATGCTGATGTTTGTTCGGTTTGCGTACTGAAGAACAAGAATCCCTGGTGGGACGCCAGAGAGGCACGGTTTTCTGCCATGTGTGTCGGTGGATTCCTCATCGGAATAGGCACGGGACTTTTCGCTACTTTGGGCATCATATACATAGAAGAAAATGGAGATCAGGAAACATGTCCTCTTTATTACGGTGAGTGCAATATTCAAATCTGTCGATTATGAATTTTGTTCGAGTGCTGATTTTTGAGCATTCTTGGCATGTTACAGGCATCTTGATGAGCATGTCTGGTCTCGGCAAGTTTGTAGGATCTTGTTTCGTTTGGTGGTTTCTGGGTTATGCAGAAGACCTCACCGGTAAAATTGATTTTGTGACCTTTTAATGACCTATCCGTGCCATTATCTGTTTTGAAACTACAATATACTACTACTTTATCTGCAGTGAAGAGCTATCTAGAACCTTGGGAAATAAGAGCCTGGTGGCTAGGAATGGTGATATTATCAGTTACCGTCTTCTGCATCTCATGGGTATTTCTAATTTTTCCCAAATGGCTCAATGAACCGATTTGGTTGAGCAAAAGAAGACAAGAAAAGCTGAAGTATTTGAATCTCTACCTGGACCACTTGAACTCCAAGTACAAGCCTCACAAAGCGGATTCGAAAAGGATTTCCAATCGACAATCGCAAGCAATTCCGAACGATCTGCTCCGATCTCAAAATGCGACGGAAAGTCAAAACAAATCTTCTGCAGTTTTTGATGACCCCGTCGTGGATCTGTATCCCGTTGGCCCGCATTCCATGGACGACCAGGTTGGGGGTAGTGGCCACCCGATCATGATCTCTACCGTCGAAATAGAGGACCCCAGGGACGGAGGTGTAGTCAAGCCACGCCGTCCCAGGTCCAAAAAATTAGGAAAGAACTGTTCAAGTAAGTTTGGATTTGGGATTTCTTAGGTCGGACGATTTAGTGACGCATTCGCGTGCGCATTGTGGAGGCTTTAGATTCTTAGTAATCGTGTCTCCTAAAGGCAACATCTGTTGTTCCAAAAACAGGGAACATTTGACAAACATGTTAATCTTTTAAGCTATTTTGTAATAAAAAAATGTTCTCTTTATTTGCAATTTTAATGGATTAAACGGACGAGTTTCTCATTCGGCAGGATTAAGAGACGTTTTTATGGTCCCCGGGTTTACATTGGCTCTCTTAGGAGTGTGCTTTGCAGCTTATTTTCCGGCGGGGTATAGAACCGTGATGTCCAAATACGTGCACCATCAGTACCAATTTCCACCCAACCACTCCTGGTTTTACACGATGGGTTTGTGATTCATTGTCTTGTCGATAAATCACGACGCGTCGTAATGCGTTTACACCTGTCCGATCGCGTACACCGGTAATAGGTACAACTTCTTGGATTGCACTTTCGTAATTTAATTAATGTAAACAATAGATTATGTAATCAATCACAGAAGTACTCAATTTAGTAACATGCTTTTCTTTTAAAGAGATCAATCACTTTCATGAGACTATACAGTCTAAGATCAGACAATATTTGCTCAATAGCTAAACATCATTGCTGTTGTTATTACAGGGTTGTCCTATTCTCTGGCATGGTGCATAGGGCCAGCCATAGGGGGTATAATCATCCACAGGTTTGAGTTGACCTTGAGAAAACAATTGATCATGTTGATGCTTCTGCTTCTCTTCCACATGAGTCTCTTCTTCTTCATGTTTCCAATTCACTGTTCATCAAACATGGGTGACCAGTCCAGTGTAGCAGTGAGGTGGGCTTGTTTTTTTTTTGTTTCTTTTGGGGAGCACTGATTTTTTTGTATATTATTTGTTGGATCAGTTGTGGTTGGGTCAGGCATTTCTTAATATGAATTCTATATTCTGGGTACTTGATTGTGTTTAATATGATCAGTTAGAGAACTATTTATGTGACTGAATATTATCTAGCTCTTAATGCTAAGGACCTCGTAAATGTTATGGCATTGTAAAGTCATAAAAATTGAATGTCCATAATATTCAAATTAGACTGAACTGATTTTGTACTCAATTCTTTTCTTTTTCAATTCTTTTAAAAATTTGTTCATACATTTCACGGAAAACTTTAAAAATTCGTGCGATAATTTTCTGGTTTAAACAAACTCCACGTTGAAATGGAACATCCGGGGAAACTCTAAATGAAACGAATTAAGGAGGAATTAAATTTTAATTGTGAATAAAGTGAATATAATTTATTAATATCCATCCAGGCGTTGCATGGACATTTGCAATTGCGCCAACGTACAGAGAGAACCTGTCTGTCAATCCGACGGGACCTCGTACACCTCTCCCTGTCACGCCTCTTGCTCGGTCAGATTTTTAGAGGCATTGAACTTCGAATGGCCCTGTTTTAACATTTTGTTGCTTGTGAATGTCACGCATTAATGACATCGGAATGTCAAAGCTGCTGGTCAGACGCGCTTGCATTTCTCAAAGTATTGTAGCTTTGTGAGGCTTTCAGTCATTATATGTCAGCGCCGTATCGTACTAGGCACTGCTTTGCATTTGTTTTCAGTATCTTTTTCTTTAAGTCAAAATCTTTTAAATCAATAATTTGATTGTTTATCCCTAAAAACATTTAAATAAACTCACTAATTTCACAATTTTAATAGTTAAACCCAAGTCATAAATTGCAATCGTTAGGCAGATAATAATTAGCTGGCATTAACATCGTAAATTCAAAATAATGAGATCTAGTAACGAACAAAATCCTCGATTACCTCAGATCAACCTGACTTGCAACTGCACGAGTACAGAAGTATCCCCTGACAATTGTGTCAGCAACTGCCCCATCTACGGACTCTACTGGACCTTCCTATTCCTTGCCACCCTCTTCTTTTCTGGCGGCTCCGTCAGCGTCATCCTACTCTTTCTCAGGTACGGATTGGAAATTAAAAATGAATTCGATCAAAACTTGTAGAAAAAAATTTTTTTTCAATAAATGAATAACTGATTTAATTTAAAATGAATTAAAAATATCATTAAAAAGATTATCAATTGAGCAAAATAAAATAATAAATAAATAAGATAATCGTAGAGATCTGATCCCAATTACTGCTATACGTAAACCAATTTACGGTGTTTGCCAGTTCTTACAATTGCATTAACCCATTTTGTAAACAAATATAACCTTTATACAGAACCATTTTAAAATGATAAAATATTATTTGATATAATATATGGTAAATAATATCATAAACAATTTTTAGTATTATTAGAATTAAAATTGAGATTGTTTAATAATTATATTTCAAGAACCGTTGATGAAGAGTACAGATCAATGTCCATTTCTGTGGCTTTCTGGATGATAGTCGTTGTGGGTTAGGGAGGATTAATCATAATTTTGTAATTATTCTGTCGAAATTATTCATTTAAAGGGATCAAAAATGTTATTTTTTTTAAATTGTTTAAAATTATTTTTTTGTCACATTACGTTGGCGCACAATTTTGTTTATTTGAGACGTGATAACAAAGATTATCCTGAGATTAAATGTTTCTATTAGAACAATCATTTACCATCATCTGTTCTGATAATTAACGTTGATAAGCTGATGCTTTTGGTTTCAATTCAATAAGCAACCAAATACATTGTTCATAAAGTTAATTGGTTTTAGTTAATAAAAAGAATAGTTAACTGATTAACTTTATTAGTCTTAACCGATCGAGGAATACTTCAATTTCCCCAGCCTTCGTCCCGGGATCTGCAGTATTCAACGGCATAGCCGACAGTTCCTGCAACGAATTCCGTCCGAACTGTTTGTCCGAGAAGATCTGCTCCGGCTACGTCTCGGATCGTCTCCGCTACGTGACCAACGGATCTAACGTGGCCTTCCAGGGAGGCGCCTTCCTCGTCTTCCTCCTCCTCTTCCTGCTCAGCTCGACGAGAAAGATCGACTTCAGAGAAGAACGAGTCGGACTCTCTCTCCAGCAGGACGACGAGTGCGAAAGGCCGAGGGTTCGGAGAACTCTCGGTCGCCAAAACGCGACCGGGTCGGACCGTGCCGGGTTCGGGTCGACGGTCGTCGAGGACGAGAGTCAGGAGGAGAAGCTTCGACGTCACCTCCGGGTCGTGCAGGAGGTGGAAATGCGAGTGGAACTGGAGAGGTCTTCGAGCAGCGCGGACGTTTCGGGTGCTGGAAAAACGAAGGACGAAGCGACGCCAACCAGCAGTTCGAACTTCCAGGAAGGAATGACTCAATCTAATGACTCTTCAACTCAGAGGCTCATCGAGTCTTCCAAGCAACAACAACAACAACCCAAGACCCGTCCTCAAACTGCCCCCGTGTCCATGGAGCTACCTAAGGAACATCCTATGTCCGCCAGAGAAATGGTAGAAAGCTACCTGTCCAGCATTCCAGATAACTTTGCTTATTCCAGAGAAGTGTCCATGGAAAACGACGCATCGGCTCCAGAGAGGGCAGTAGACCCTCTGGATGTACGACTAGGGGTTGACAATCTTGCCTACGATCCACTGGAATCTTTCCTACCCAGCCCCGAGGTCCCAGGCGAAGACCGAGCGAGGAAACGCGGGTCTTTCAATCCGGACGAGATTCTTTTCATTTAACAAATATTCGAGCGATCGGCGAATGTCGTTTTGAATGTCAATCGATTGCTTTTCTGTTCAAAGTCCGCCAAAAACGGGTTCAAAGCCGGTCTCAGACCAAACGTTTTATCTCACCATGACTTAATGGACGTGGACAATTTGGCGATATTTTAAAGATGATTTTAATTTTTAATTCGCAAATATTGAACATTAATACGACGAAAAAATAGGTTTTAAAACCATCTAGAGTAGAATGTAAATATAAGGTGACCGTAAATGCCATTGTTCCACATTGTTCTGTGATAGCCACTCGTTGCATGCCACTTTGTCTCATGGATCTCTTGCTAAACTTTCTTTGCAATTTGTTTGAAAACATTTCAAATCGGAATTTTATGTTCATGTTTTTGTTTATGGACGTCACGATTGTTTTTTTTTAATCGAGAATTGCTTATTATTATAATTATTACCTTCCTATCGCTAATTCTCGTCATGTTCGACTGACTAACAGCCGGCGTTTCGGGCAGGAAAGCGAATCAATTCGCGAGACTCGAGTCTAACTTTCACCGACTACGATCCAATTGACTCAGATATAAATAAAGTCTTCTTAGAGGTTGATTAATACCGTAATCAATAATTAATTCGCGTTGGGGGAGCAATTAAACGCGGGTCGTATCGATCGCCGATCGAAGCTGGCAAAGGTCAGGGGGTCGGCATCTGCTGCCGACGTATTCCGGTGTCACTATTACCGTGCTATCTGAAGAATGTCCACAACAAATGCATTGCTTGTAAACATAAATGTAGACATCTTGATTACCTGAAAACAGAAATTCAGAAATCCAAGGCACGCACGAAAAAACGGAAAACACCAGCAGACCTTTCCAGACAATGAACGACTTTGTTTTCCAGACGTGCCTCCTCCTATTTCCGGAATCGTCTCCATCATCTCTTTCCAGCAGCGTGGAATTCTGAATGACTCATCGTCATCGTCATCATCGTCGTCACCATCGTCGTCGTCGTCTTCGTCATCGTCGTATGCGTTTCGGTGATTCAACGCTCCACGGGCCGTGCAGCCAGGGCAGTGTACGTACCATCGACGGCCAAATATAGGCGACTGTTTGCACGCTGAAAAGCAAGCGAGCAGCCTGCTTTCGGGACATGAGCCTCCGGTACAGATAAACATTCTACTAGTCCTTCTTCTTCTCTTGTTTGACTTGAAAGTCATCCTTTAAACTGTCTAAACTCTCGAGTCGTAAGCCAATCGGCTGAGGTCAGCTACCAATATAGTATTATATTACCGTTAGTATTAAGAGTTGACCTGTCCCTCTTCTAATACCTACTTCTTCGAGACAATGTCCGACAACAAAGCAGACGTCATCGAAACCGCCGATCGAGAAGTCAAGGAAGCAGCTGCAGTAGCAACAGCAGCCAAAGACGCGCCGAGAGCGCCTGTCAGCGGTTCAGGAACGGTCGCCGGCAGTATCTACGACAGAGCGACTCAGTCGAAAGTGAAGAAGATCAAACTCTTTCGTAACGGCGATCGCTTCTACGCCGGCATGAACTACGCCGTCTCGTCGGATCGCTACAAGACGCTCGACTCGCTCTTGGCAGACCTGACTTCGAGTCCAGTCTGCGACAAGAACGTCCTACCCAAAGGGGTCAGGTACCTCTTCAGTCTAGAGGGCGGATCGAGGGTGGAAAGCCTGGACAACTTGGCGGACGGAAAGGCCTACGTCTGCTCCAGTACTAACAGCTTCAACAGCAAGATCACATACCAAGCTGCCGAGATTCCGGTGTGGAATACGAACGCTTACGCCAGTCATTCGTACGTCAACTCGTCCCTACCTTGTTCTCCCATCGTTTCCAGGAAGGGTCACCTCTTCGGTCACTTCAGGAATGTATCCAGGGATCCATCGATCGTGGAAAGTCTGGACGAGACGGATACGGTTGGTCGTTAGCGGATTAATAGATTTTACTGCTTTTAATAATAATAATAATAATAATAATAATAATAATAATAATGATAAATAATGTAAATATAAATATATACTTACCGTAAGAAATATGAATTCAAACACACGATTAAACCAAAATAAATAAATTAAATAAATAAATAATAATAATAATAATAATTAATAATCTATAATTTACAACCAAAGTCAACAATTCAACATCTCGGACAGGACTTCGTACGTCCGAAACTGATGACGGTCTTCAGGAACGGCCCGAAGCCCCGCAGGGCGGCCAAAGTCCTGTTGAACAAAAGGACCGCCCACACAATGGAGCAGGCAGTGGAAGAGATCAACCAGGCCATCAAACTCGATTCCGGAGCCGTCAAGAAGATCTTTTCCATCAGCGGAAGACAGGTATTTAGAGAATGACAGACAGACAGACACACAGGAAGACAGGTATTTAGAGAATGACAGACATACATACATACAGGAAGACAGGTATTTAGAGAATGACAGACAGACATACATACAGGAAGACAGGTATTTAGAGAATGACAGACAGACATACAGGAAGACAGGTATTTAGAGAATGACAGACAGACATACAGGAAGACAGGTATTTAGAGAATGACAGACAGACATACAGAGAGACAGTCAAAGGGAGGGAGAGAGAGAGAGAGAGAGAGAGAGAGAGGGGTGGGGAGAGATAGAGAGGGAGATAATGTTTATTGTGCACGAGACGATGTAGTGACTGCTGCGACGGCAATAACGGCGGCTGTAACAGCTGTCGTCGTTAACGATAGAAAGAGAATAACGAATAATTTATATTTATAATTTAACAATAATAATAATAATAATAATAATAATAATAATAACAATAATAATAACAATATTAATAATAATAATAATAATAACATCGAGTACATATTTAATAACATATAGATTTAATAAAATTTATGTCTTAATTTTCCGAATTAATCATTTAATTCAATTTAAAAGATAAACTCACTGCAAGACTTCTTCGGCGATGAAACGATTTTCTTCGCCTTTGGTCACGAAAAGCCATCGGCCGATAACTTCATTCTCACACCCAGTGGTCAGAAATTTGAATATTTATTATTTTATAATTTAAATATTTAATGTTTTATGTGTTTTAAATGTTTTATAATTCAATTATTTAATGTTTTATAATTATTTACAGTTTATTTGTGAATATTTATGATGATAATGGTGTTGATAATATAACATTTGTTTTTTACAATAATACATATTTATGATGGTAATAATAACTGTTATTATTATACTGTTTATTATTATACTATTACTGTTACTATAAACTAACTAATATTATTTATTATTAAATGATTAAAATATGATATATATTATTATTATTTTTAATACAATTCTTCGACAAAAGCCAAATATTAAAGTTAATTTTCATTACATTCTGCTGGCCTAGTATATGAGTAAGGTCAAAAGGTTAACCATATCGGCTAAATCTAGGCCAAGGTCGTCTATAAATAGACGCCTAGAAAGAGGTGCGTGTGTTTACAAACGTTATTTTTGCACGGACGCGTCTAAATTCCGAGCTTAAAACGTGGTACGTTTTGAGGGAAAATATCTCTGGAGAAACTGAGCGGATATAAACAACAACAACAACAGCAGCGGGCATTGGCTGTTCAATGACGTTTTGTTGTTGTTGCTGTTGGCTGATTTGATTGGCTGGCTGGTTGGTCGGTTGCATCCTTCAGCGTACAGACAGACAGAGAGAGATTTTGACTAGGTCGACTTTAAGTAGGAGTTACGAACTTCAATTGACTCTACAGTCTGCCTACGATTTTCTTATCGAATTCACAATCGCCTTGAGTAGACAAATCGAAGAGTAGTCGAAAAAAACGCGAGACGAAGCTAGCAACTTTGCTGAAGCTCTATTATCGGCCGATCCTTCAATCAAAACCATACGTTTGTCGTACGTACGTTCAATCGGTCAACCAAGTCAATCGCTCTTAACGTTCCTTGCCGTTGCAGAAGTCCAATTCGTCTCCGCTTCCAGTAAGATGCTGAGGTTCCAGCAGGCGTCCCTCAACTCCCCACAGGGCTGCCGGAAAAACTGGAGTTCGCCGAACGACAGAGGTTACTTTTCCAATTCTTAATTTCACGAATTTCTCTCATTTTCTCCTAATTTCTCGCATTTTTGGATCAATTTTCGTGTTTAATTCGTCTCTAATATAAACTTAATCGTGCCCCCTCTAACGCCACGCATCTATTTAATAATCAACGATATGAATAATTACTGCCTCATTGCATATTCATGAAGCCCTGAGCAAGTCGAGAGACAACTCGTTCGAAGATAACAGACAATCCGGTTTGGCGAAAAGTCCGGCTTCGGTAATCAAGAAATGTTAATTACCCAGGCCAATTATGTTAATAATAATAATAATAATAATAATAATAATAATAATAATAATAATAATAATAATAATAATAATAATAATAACAATAATAATGTGTCGTTTTAAAATAGATTGTAATACCATAACAGTTGTTATGTTATGTTAAATGACATTTGATGTTAATATATTAAATTAAATATTTATTAATTATTTTTAAATTATTTATTTATTAATATTAAACAAAATATAATTAATTAATTAATTAATTAGTCTAAATAGAATGTAAACAATTCCAGCCTCGTGGTGTATCGGCCAGCAACGGCCACTCCCCCGTCAAAGGTTAATTGATGATGATGACGACGACGATGATGATGTTTACCTTTTCTACGCGCACCTGCTACCATTGACTATTCATGAAAATCTATTATTATTATTATTATTATTATTAATATTGTTATTATTATTATTATTGTTATTATTATTATTAATATTATTATTATTTATCATTTATTTGTCTTTATAATAATATTAATGATTTTATTAAACACATATCAAATATTAACATTAAACAGGATTAAATATATTAAATGTTTTAAATATTTTAATAAATAATTATATACAACATACAAACATATCAAATATTAAATCTATTAAATACAAAACAACAACAACAACAACAATCAGAACTACAAGACGGCCAACCCAGCTCTCTGAGGGTGAAATACAAAGTGGGTAGAATCATCGGGGAGGGCAAATTTGCCGTGGTCAGGGAATGCATTGAAAAGTAGGGCTTGACCTTTGAACTACGACCTTTCATAAATATATACTTCAAGTATAGACTCATGAATATATAGTAAATCTAGAGCTCCATAAATATATGTCTCATACATAATATGATATGGTTATTATAATAATAATAATATGGTTATTAAGATAAATTATCATCGAATTAATTAATTATTCAATTAATTATTCAATTAATTAATTAATTAATCAATCAATCAATCAATCAATCAATCAATCAATCAATCAATCAATCAATCAATCAATCAATCAATCAATCAATCAATCAATCAATCAATCAATCAATCAATCAATCAATCAATCAATCAATCAATCAATCAATCAATCAATCAATCAATCAATCAATCAATCAATCAATCAATCAATCAATCAATCAATCAATCAACTGGAATGAATATTCGTTACTCCCTCTCTCCTCTCTTTCTCCATCTCTCTCTCTCTCTGTGTCAGGGCCAGGAAGCTTCCGTTTGCCTTGAAGTTGATCAACAAAACGAAGATCAAGGAGGACTACGTGGCCTTGAAGAATGAGGTTTCAATCCTGAGGAAGGTCAAACATCAGAACATCGTTCAATTGGTCGAAGAGTACGAGACACAGACTCATCACTATCTGATCTTTGAACTAGTCAATGTGAGATGATGATGATGACGATGATGAAGATTATGATAATGGTGGTCATGAGGTTGATGATGATGATTATGATGATGATGATTATGATGATGGTGATGATGATTACTGTTCTGGATAAGGCAAAGGATTTATCACTTATAATTTAATTAAAATGTCTTAAAATAGTTAATGACAATAATAATAATAATTATGCAATAGAAATGAATTTAAAAGTAATATTAAAGTCGGTCGTCCAATGACATTTTAAATTATAAATTCTAATTACATGGAAATCACCTGCAATTCACCTGGTCAGGTTCATTAAGTCTTGATGTTGAGGCCGCAGTTTTTAATTAAACCTGGCATATGATCACAGAATAATTAAAACGACATTTTTTTTAATAATAATAATAATAAATGATAATAATAACAATAATAGTATTATATAATAATATTAATAAATGATAATAATAAATAATAATAAATGATAATAATAAATAATAATAATAAATGATAATAATAATAATAACAGTAATAATAATAAATACGAATATCGACAGTAATAAGATCATAATATCACAGCACGATAATTGCTACAATTACGAATGATAAGAACAGTGCGACGACATTAAGTCTTAACACGATAATAATAAAAACAATAACAACACGATTATAATAATATAATATAATATATAATTATTTATTTTCACAGGCAGTAAAATGGCCTCTCATAGTACCGCCATATTGGCGTATTAAGAAGTAGTAACAAATCGAGTTAAGATTATGAATCATAATTACGATAATTATGAATCACGATATAAATTACAGTAATTATGAATCATAATTAACTTCTTCCTCTTCATCGTCATCAACACCATCATCGTCATCATCATCGTGGTCATCGTCATCATAACCACCACCACCACCACCACCACCACCACCACCACCACCACCACCACCACCACCACCACCACCACCATCATCATCATCATCATCATCATCAACACCATCATCACCATCATCATCATCATCGTCATCATCATCATCATCAGGGTGGGGACTTGTTCGAGTTGATATCGGAGACCACCAACTACTGCGAACAAGACGCCAGTTCAATGATTGGTGACATTTGCAGGGGAGTCTCCCACCTCCATGGACTTAATATCGTCCACAGGGACATTAAGCCGGAAAACATTCTGGTAACTATAATTATAATAATTATAACGTAATATTATTATTATGACATTATATATGATAATATAATAATATGTTACTATAAAAATATTGGAATGTAAAAATAAAATATTATAATGTAATAATATCATCTATGTATTATATATGTATTATCTATGTATTATATATATCTATGTATATGTATATGTATATATACGCCCTTTTTTATTATACGTACCACAGGTCCACAGGTGCAAATCAGGGCAGAAGATTCTGAAATTGGCGGACATGGGACTCGCAACGTACGCAACTGAACCTCTGTTGACCGTCTGCGGTACACCGACCTACGTTGCACCCGAGGTCATCGCAGAAATAGGGTAAAGGTCAAAGTTCATTCTATTGTAAGGACAATCGTTCAGATGACGTTGAAGCTCTTAGATTGAAACTTATATTCGAAAAACGTTCAATATTATCATTATTATTAATATAATCAATATTATTATTATTATTACAACTATTATAAAAATCATAATAAGTAGTATTTATGAAAAAAATAATATTTATTCCACAGTTACGGTCTCAAAGTTGACATTTGGTCGATAGGGGTCCTGACCTACATCCTACTTTGTGGCTTTCCTCCATTTTCGAGGTAATTCCCACTCAATAAAATCTGATTATTTCCTAAAATAGAAAAATTAAACGTTATATAAATCGTTGAATAAATAATTTAAATTATTTAAAAAAAAATAATAATTTAAATTATTTTAAATATAAATAATAATGATTTAATATTTATAAATAAATAATAATAATTTAAAATCTTATTATCGGTCCATTAATCGGGATATTAAAATCAAATATAACATAAAATAATAATTAATTAAAATAACTAACAATATTATTGAATAGATAAGTTATTCAAAATAATGGATAATATATTATGAAATATTATATTTCCGATTTAT
Source organism: Hirudinaria manillensis (assembly GCA_034509925.1). Classification (NCBI taxonomy): domain Eukaryota; kingdom Metazoa; phylum Annelida; class Clitellata; order Hirudinida; family Hirudinidae; genus Hirudinaria; species Hirudinaria manillensis. Next base: position 8,121,686 of record CM067534.1, read on the forward strand.
TAAATAATTTATTATTTATTTTTAATAATTTATTTATTTATTATTTAATTAATTATTTTTAATAATTTTAAATAATTTATTAAAAAATGATTATTTATTTAAACTCCAGTGAAATCGATGACCAGGACGAATTGTTCGACAAAATCCTCGAAGGGAAGTTCGAATTCGTGTCCCCCTACTGGGATGACGTGTCGGGTCAGGCAAAGGTCAAACGCCCCTTATTGACCTTTTGAACCAGTTTTCAAATGAATTTAGTTCTAAGTTAAAATAAATATGTTGAATTAAGTTTCAAATTAAAATTAATTAAATTTTAAATTAAGATTAATTTGTCCTCAATTAAGGTAATTATATCCGATTATCGGAAAATTTAAAAAACGGACTTTAAATTTCAAAAAAAATATTTTACACTTACCTTGACTTGGAATGTCTGTTAGAAATGTTTTTAAAATATAATTAATTAAAAAATAATTAATAAATAAATAATTAATTAACATATTTATTTGTCTTTAACAGGAGCTCATCGGAAACATGTTGTGCTTGGATGTTTACAAGCGACCGACAGCTGACGAACTGCTGACTAATCCTTGGATCGTGGTAATCATCATCACCATCATCATCATCACCACCATCATCATCATCATCATCATCATCACCACCATCATCACCACCACCACCATCATCATCATCGTCGTCGTCATCGTCATCATCATGTATGACATTGTCGTGTTAGCGGTCGAATCGCTTTGTTTGTTATATCGATGTTCCGCTCACGAACATACTCGATTGAAGCCAAGAACAACAACACAACAACAACA